>JAODAL010030592.1:0-49703 GCA_025379985.1 Phyllomedusa bahiana
AACTCCACAACAGAAAACCCGGATATTTGCAATCTTAGCAAGACAATTAGGCTACAAGAGTCACAAAAAAAAAATTACGGGCTAAAATAATCCATTTTTTTTAAATGGCTAACTGAAAAAATGGGGACGGCTAGCTACAGCAGGTACAGTGGTAGCACTGCTACGGGGCCCTTTTCACACAAACAAGACACCGGTATTGAAAATGGCACAGGTAACTGGCAGAAGCCCCTATCATTTTTTGCCCCAGGTATAACAACTTGTAATATGTGGTGGTGGTGTGGGATGTCATATATGTGGTGTTGGTTACCAATAGCATTTTTTTTCACTTTGTAGATCCGGGCGCTTTCCCATGAATTTCGCATTTGGGGCATCCTTTTTCTATGGTGCCCATCCCCTTTAAAATGGCACACGTCGCCCTTTTTTAGATGCCTTTATTTTGAAAAGAAAGGGGGCCACTGAATGACTACTGCCTATTTGCACCCCTGACCCCCAAAACCAGCAAAAATGCCCTTAGGGGCAGAAGAGTAAAATTAGCAAAAGAAATGACTTTATGAAACAAGATTTTTTGAATAAACCTTGAATATCGCGGTCTTTTCCATGCTTGCCCCCAAAAACCACAAAAATGCCCCTTTCAACATCAATAACAGTACCCAGAATAAATGATTTTTTTTTAAAAAAAAAAATTTTGGGAATAGGACCTGGTTTATGTTGTTTTTGACGCAAGCACCCCCCCCAAAAATTCGAAAATGCCCTTTCCACTGTTGACAATTGGAAGAAAAAACCTGTTAAAACCCACTTTTTTTACAATAGGACCTGTTATAGCTGAGGTGTGAAACTCACTAAAACCCCCATCTGTTAGTAATTTCCAGGTCCCCCGGGAGCAGGGCAGGGGGGACCCTCCCCCGATGCAAGACTAATTGCAAAGTGCAGCCAGCTTCATCCAAGACCTGAATCAAAAAAATAAAAGTTCCAATGCTCTATTTCCCAAATATAAAAATCAATACTTGGAAAAACCTTGTTTTTAACGCAATTGTGGGGACCATGAAACAGCCAGAAAAACCGACCGTTTCGAGATTTTTCCCTTATCTGGGCACCTATGTTAGAGTGATTGGTCCGCCATAATAGTTACACCAAAAGGTCACATGATCGGGAAAAGGGGGAAAAGCCCCCTGTGATATTATCCTCTTCAAAAATAAGAGCAAACATGTTAAATAAAAACCCTTAACACCTACCTTCTAAATTAAAAAAAAAGTGCCAATTTTTATCATTATTACAGGTTCTAAGCAATCAGTAATGAAATTTTAAATCTTGTAAGACATTTAATCCTGCGGGAATTCCTGGTGTCCCAACTTAAAAAATCCACAATGGATCACTGGCTAGGAGTTTACGATATAGATCTCCACCTCTCGGTGCTAATTGTGTCCACTTTCCTCCGCCGCACAAAAACTAAATGAAGTAAATTACCACCGTGGCACCCCTGAAAGTTGCTTTATACACTATAGCAGTCGATCCCAACCTGTTTTTCCGACATGGACCGGTTTGATCACGACAATTTTTCTCACGGCCCAGTGGGGGTGGGGTTATGGAGGGGGTTGGGATGATTAGAACACACAACACAAAAAAAAAACCACAATAAAAGTGAATACTGTGTCATTGGGGTATAGTATGGGTAACCAGTTAAATATTAATGACTGCAGACTGATTGTTCAGCTCTGTGGTCAGTATTATACTCATAATGCTTGATCCCACAAGCTGACAATTCAATCTGCAGTAGTATTGATCACATTATACTCTGTATATAATATACATATGTAATCAGCCACTGTCATTACAGAGATTTATGCCCCCTGTTAGTCATAAGTGAGATATAAGTCACCCTGTATAATGATAAATATATGGCCTCTGTAGTAAAGATAAATACATATAGGCCCGTCTGTAGAAGAAGTAAAACAAATATAGGCCCGCCTGTAGTAATAATTAATTATATGGCCCCCTGTAGTAGTAACAAATAAATAATAGGCCCCGCGTGTAATAATAATATATATAATGGCCCCCGCCTGTAGATGTAATAAATTCATATATGACCCCGTAGTTATAATAGAATACATATATGGCCGCCCTTAGTATAATAAAATTAATGTATGGGTGCCCCCATAGCTTATAATAAATTCATTTTTTGCCCCCATAGCTATAATAAATACATGTATTGCCCCCTGTATCTATAAAAATACTTACAAGTTGCCCCCTGTAGCGTTAATAAAATTCATATACTGGCCCCATAGCTAATAATATATTCATATATTGCCCCTGTAGCTATTAGATAAATTCATATATTTCCCCTCATCAGCAATAATAAATTCATATCTTGCCCCCGTAGTTATAATAAATTCATATATGGCCCCCATAGCTATACTAAATTCATATATGGCCCACGTAGTTATAATAAAGTCATATACTGCCCCATAGCTATAATAAATTCATATATGGCCCACGTCCGTTTAAAATAAATTTCATATAATTGCCCCCCAACTAAAATAAATTCAAAATAATTTCCCCCCATAGCTATACATAAATTCATATAACTGCCCCATGTAGCTATATAAATTCATATATGGCCCCAATAGTTATACTAAAATTACCCTATAGTTGCTCCCCTAGCTATAATGATATCATGATCCTTGCCCCGTAGTTTATAATAAATTTCATATATGGCCCCACATAGTTATACTAAATTCATAAAATGCCCACGTAGTATATAATAAATTCATATATTGGCCCCAACGTAGTATAATAATTCATATATTATTGCCGCCCATAGCTATAATAAATTCATATATTGCCCCAAAAGCTATAATTAGAATCCAATACAAGCCCTGTAGCTATAATAAATTCCATATATGGCCTCCCAAGTTATACTAAATTCCATATATTGGCCCCCATAGCTATAGATAAAATTCATAAAACTGCCCCATAGCTATAATGAATTCATGTATTGCCCCCTGTAGCTTTAATAAATTCATATATTGCCCCATAAGCTTTATAAATTCATATACTGCCCCCATAGATATACTAATTCATATATTGCCCCTGTAGCTGTAATAAATTCCTAGTATAGCCACCCATACTATAATAAATTCATATTTATTGCCCCAGTATGCTATAATAAAAAAAATATTTACCCCCTCACCATATTACTGCCCATAGCTATAATAAATTCATTATATTGCCACCGTAAGTTAAATAAATTCATATATGGCCCCATAGTTAAACTAAAATTCAATATATGGCCCCGTAGCTATAGATAAAATTCATGAATATTGGCCTGTCCCTAAGCTATATTAAATACATATATTGCCCCTCAAAGTAATAATAAATTCATATTACTGCCCCTGTAGCTATACTAAATTCATATATGGCCCCCATATGTTATAAAACAAAATTCCATATATGGCCCCCTCAGCTATAATAAATTCATTATTATTGCCCTCATAGGCTATAATAAATTCATGTAATTGCCCCTGTAGCCTATAATAAATTCATATATTGCCCACCAAACTTTTAATAAATTACATATCCTTGCCGCCATTGCTTTAATAAATTCATATATTGCCCCCGAAGTTAATAATAAATTCATATATGTCCCCCATTAGCTATACTAAATTCATAAATGGCCCACCCGTAGTTATTTTAAAAATAAAGTCATATATTGCCCCCGATAGATATAATCAATTCATATCTGCCCCTTTAGCTATAAATAAATTCATATATGGCCCCCATAGTTATACTAAATTCATATATAGCCCCCATAGCTATAATAAATTCATATATTTCCCCCTATAAGCTATATAAATCATAATATTGCCCCCTGTAGCTATAATGAATTTCCATATATTGCCCCCTCATAGCTATTAATAAATTCATATATTGCCCCTGGAGCTATAATAAATTCATATATTGGCCTGCCCACCATAGCTATAATAAATTAATATTTCCCCGCTATGATGGCCCCATAATACAATAAATTAAATATATGTTGCCCTCCATAGCTTTAATAAATTCATATACTGCCCCCATAGCTATAATAAATTCATATACTGCCCCCATAGCTATAATAAATTCATAAACTACCCCATAGCTATAATAAATTCATATATTGCCCCCATAGCTAAAATAAAATACATATAACTTCCCCCATAGCTATAATAAATTCATATACGCACCCATAGCATTAAAAAATTAAAATACTCGCCACGCCATCGCAATAATAAATGCATATACTGGCCTCCAATAGCTTTAATAAATTCATATACTGCCTCCCCATAGCTACAATAATTCATATACTGCCCCATAAGCTAAATAAATTCATATACTGCCCCATAGCTTTAATAAATTAATATACTGCCCACATAGCTATAATAACTTCATAACTGCCGCCCATAGCTTATAATAAATTCATATACTGCCCCATAGCTTTAATAAATTAATATACTGCCCCCATAGCAAACATAAATCATATACAGCCCCATAGCTTTATAAATTCATCATATACCCCTGTAGTGTCCAAGCAGTGAAGTAATAAAAAAAGAAAGAAAGAATGAAAACAAGAAATACGTGTAAACTCACCAATACCCGGATCCCTCAGAGCTTGCCTTCCTCCAGGAGCCTCGCGTCAAGTGAACCGAGCGGTCGCAAGGGATGTGAAAACGACACGTCTGCATCCTCCCCCCTGCGCCGCTGAAACTGTTAGATGGCGGCGCTCAGTGAGCGCCGCATCTACAGCGACATGGAAAGTAGGGGCGGTAGTGAGCCGCCCCTGCTCTCTCTAAAATGATGCAGCCGCACGATGTGTGCAGCTGATAGTTCTGCTGCGGGAGCCCCGAATACAACAGGCCAGCGCAATAGCAGATTGCCGACCGCCCAACTAAAAAGTCACCGGGCTTCTGGCATCAAGTGTAGCCCCGGCGCCGCGGAACCGGCAAGCAGAAGCGCTACGGCCGCCGTGCCGTCCCGCGGACCGGCGGTTGGGGACCCCTGCACTAGAGCACTTGAAAGAGTCACTTCTTAAAGCAACAGATGAGGTGTTTCCTACTTCTTATATTTTTAATGGACCTGTGGGTACAAACCCACATACTGGAAGTCTTATCTGCAAGCAATAAGGTAAATAACAAATTTGCTGTTTCAATTGATGAATTTTTTTTGATACTGGTAAACTTTTTGAGTTACCAAAGATTCAAATGTTTTGGATTTAGAAACGTACTTGCAGGCTGTGCATTGGGTGTGACCCCAGCCATAAAAACCTATTGAGCTGGACTTCCGGTTTCGGCGCCATGGCGGTGTGAGCAAGGTGGACGAGCTCCCGCGCCCCCGCTCCTAAGAACGGACAGCATACCCGTCAAGCACAGCAGTAAATCCCACTGAAAGTCACCCGGAGGCACTGCTGATCCAGTCCAACGCCGGTAGACTCCGTGGACTAGCAGTCCGTGGGAAGTAGCTGGCTGGCAGGGAGCCGTGACTCGCGCTTTGTGCCGGCAACTGCGCGGACCGCGCAGCATACACTGACAGGCGGGACGGAAGCGCGACAGAGCGCCGCAACTCAACAGGTACGGCCCACGATCCTCCCTTGCACGGGTAAGCGCCGCACTGTACACTCCAGAGCTCAAGACCGTGCTCGCCCATCGGAGAGCCGGTGAACCGGCAGCCCCAACATCTCAAAAGGAGGTGATGGGGATCTTGGGCGCCAACATTGAAACACTGGGCGGAGCCATCTTTAAGTGAACTCCCGCGCAGAACAAGCAGAGCACTTGCCCACCCCCTTACAACACCTCAGGGCAAGGGATAAAAATTAAGAACGGTGGGGCACACCACAGGTATCTTTGCAAGCAAATACAATGTGAAGAAGCTTGTCGTCCAGAACAACCACACAAGGAGAGGACATTTTCCTCACTAGTGGTCACCACAAGGCCAGCCACACAGCATTAAGAGAGGCTGAGGACCTGAACTATCTAAGTGTACAGTGGCTCACCTATAAACGCTCGACAAATAAAGACACAGCTAAATGTTCACTGCTATATAGCAATGTGCATCCAACACCTCCTCATATCCGCATACTCATGAGGTGAAACTGGAAAAAGTGAATGAAGAACTGCCATCTTCTGTCTTCTGGAACCACACTCAGAGTAGTGCTCAAGAGAATCTCCTCTGATCTGTCAGCCCAGAACACACACAGGAAAAAAAAAAAAAAAAAAATTCTTTTACAGAAATTTGAATTGAATAACTCCACATCGTTGTTAATACTGATAAAAAACCAGTCGAATTATATTAAAGCCACAACATTAACGCTCTTTTCTCATCATATGATTGAACCGGTCCTGTCAAAAAACAAAAATGGGAGCCAATGAGCAACCCAAACATGCAGAAAAAAGTGTGAAGCCCCTTAAAAGCACTCCCAAAAGTCACATGAAGAGGGGGACTCATCACACACCATGGCCTTCGTCCTGCCACCTCCTTACAACTTCGTCTCGCCAGGCTGATGATAACCAAGGAACTTTGAAAATGCAAAAGTTGCCAGCATTTTAATCAACTACAAACATATCATTGAAGAAAATATCCAGCAGGATTGGCCCAGGCCATCAGGAAGGCATTTAATTCAAACGTTTTCGGTGACAATGCTAACAAATACAATCTGATTACAAAACCCACGATCATCGACTGAATGAAGCGGAGACGCGATACAGGAACTAGAAAGCGAAGGTGACAAGCAGACTTCCACACTACCAGGAGGTGGACCACGAAAATAGAAGACTTTGGGTAAGGTTAAGACCTTGAAAATAGGTCGCGCAGAAGCAATCTAAGAATCGTAGGGCTCCCAGAAAACCTTCGCAAGAAAGATTGCTACATAAGTTTGTGAGGTTAGAAGCTCCCCAAAGCATGGACATCCAACATCTCTGTAAAGTTCAGAGAGCCACAGAGTAGGGCCAGACCGCAGGAGCTTTGAAGCATCTGGGCCCAACGTCCCACCGGCCTTCGGCGGGAAAGAACCAAGGCAAATAATTTATGAAATATCTTGACTCACTGACAAAACCGAAAGCCTAAAGATTTTTCAAGCGAAGAAAAACATCAGCTGCTACTTAAGAGGGCACAAAATTCTTCTATTTGATGACTTTTCGATTGGAGGGTTGTTAAAACCCGTCGGGCCATTTTCCGCATATGTTCCGACCTCGCTTCCACAGGAACATTAAGTTCGCCCTTCTGTATCCTGTCACCTTAAAGATATTCCATAAGAAAGGTAATTCTTCGAGCTATTCACTCCCCTGAATGGGAGGCAAAAAACTACATGAGAAGTCATCCAGCCCGCCCGAAGACTCTACACTGCGAATCATAATCCCCGGTTGAAAGAGATTTCCAAGCCACCAGATAGGAGAGATCGTGAAAAAGAGGACTCCCTCCACTTGAACGCTCCGTCCTAAAGAACAACGCATCCCAAGACAATCCCACAATCGCGATACTGACTTCAGTGATGACATTATCCAAGGCTCCTTGTTTTCATCACAGAGATAAACCGTTTATCACCCGTAACAAAAAAAAAAAAAAAAAAAAGAGGAAGGGTTAGGTATATTTTATTTGGCAATTCCCTGTCTGCATAATGTTTTACTTGTCGATGCTGTGATAGTATATAGATGGGGGCGGGTAGGCGGGGGAGCTCCCTCACCATAGAAGGCAAAATGTTTCAACATTTTCCTTTTTTTTCTGTCTGATTTTCCTACATAATTTCTCACATCCTCATGGAAAAAAAGAGAAGTCATTATCACAATAAACTCTGTTTTGGAGTACCTTATTTCATCACCAAAACCAGCCTTGTGATTCCAGAAGTTTTTTTGATGTTTATAGTTATGACCAACACCGTAAAAATAGTTGTAGGACAGTATCAATGTTCACACATGGGTAACCTTATTTACACTTAAATTCCTGGCAGAAGAGAGACAAGGGTGGAGGTTTAACACAGTCCCAACTGCACTTACATGGACAACAACACATTCTTACAGCTAGTTACCTGGAATGTGAAGGGTTCTGAGATCCCCCAACAAAAGACACACCATCATGGTGCACGGCCATTTGGAAACGGCATGAAAGCAGACATTGCCCTATTCACTTCAAGAGACACACTTGTGCATTAGGACTTCCACAGAGATGCCGAAAAATGTGGGTGGGGGATGCGATAGTGTCTCCATCCGTGCTTAGGAAGGCGGGAGAGCTAATACTGATAAACAAAACTTTTTTTCCCGGGACAAATCAACAGTCACACAAACGACTTTGTGAGGGCAGATGGGCGAAACGTACGAAATCAACATAGAGATGAGACCAATTCCCATCTATTTGCGTCTACGTCCAAACTGTCGGAGCAGAGCAAACAGTTTTTCAATCAGCTGGAGGAATGTTCTCCTTCAGGATAGCCGTGCACCTGGGTTTAATTTGTGGGAGAGACTTTAAACGCTGTTCTTTCTCATAAGGAAGATAGACGTATGAGAGGTACAGAGAGTCATCCACCCAGTAGCGATCAATTCTTCCAACATTTGTGAAAAGTTTTGAATTGGTGGACCCATGGAGAACGCTTAACCCCGAAGGCCAGAGAAATTTACACATCTCTCACCACCCTCATTCCACATTGTCTAGACTCGATTATATTTTTTGTGTCCAGAGAAAAATGCTAGTCGTAAGAGTTGAGCATGGTTAAAATATGATGACTTGGTGATAATCGGACCACTCCCCAGTGTGTTGGATCTCATGAGTTTTGATCCCCTTCGTGGGACGAATGTCTTTGCGATTCCCTACCTTTCCTGTCGTCAAGATGAGGAGGTTTGCAGATGACATTGCGAGAGTGGTGGCTGTATTAATCAAAAAGACAATTATGAATATACTGATTCCCCCACAGAATCTTCTGGATGCAGCCAAAGCAGTCCATCCGGGGCGGCCGTTTTTGATTTGTCCTAATGTGACAGGGCTCAAACGAAAATTACTGATAAGATAAAGGCAGCTTATGAGGAGTTAAGGCAGACATTACACGTTGTTCTTGCAGACCCAAGTGTCGCTAATAAGAAACAAGTTGCAGAACGACTAACAGGCTTTTGAGATATGTTGTGAGAGGAGGGAGACCCGAAACTCACTATACAAGAGGCGCATCTCTTAGGTAGTGGGAAAAAAGCCGGCAGATCTCTGGCGCGACTGGCTAGCCTCCTCCGCCCCCCCCTCACTCGCATACACGCGTTAAGAGGACAGTCAGGAGGGGCTCCACACCAACAAGGGGAGAGCATAACTAATATCATAAAATCTTTCTTATGAAAACCTTTATTACTGATGAAAATTATAGATGATGCTTTCTTCCGCGTATGGCTGAAGGGTAGTACGACTAACCGACCCTAATCGAGGCAGATAAAACAGATTTGGGGCTCCCATCACCACACAACGAACAAGAGCGAAACATCTCTGGCTCTAAAAAATCAAAAAGCCCGGGGCCAGATGGTTACTCAGTGAATTTTCAAAATCCTCAAAGAAGATATTTAACCCCCAACATTACTACTTTTATATCATAAATACTTGCAGGAGATAAGATCCCAACACCACGACACCCGCTCATATCAGTGTCTTACCAAACCGGGTATGGGACCCCACTCTGGTCCGGCATTCAAATCGCCGCCATCGTCTCACCTCGCATTATTAATTTGGATCTAAAGATTTTATGGCAAATATCTTTGGCAGATCTCTCTGCACAGTATGCTTGCCCTAAACATATTGGTTTCGCAACCAGGTAGGATTTGTGCAGTGGCCGATCGGACGTTCCACCAAACATACGAAGGTACTGGCCTGGCTTTAAACGACGGTCAAACAATACCCCTTCCGACAAACCCGTACATCAGCTTACTGACAGTTTGAAACAGAAAAGGCCTTTTGACTGTGTAGACTGGGGATGGCTTGGGCGCTGTATTGGACAAAATAGGGCTGGAAAGGCCCATTCCGGGTTTTTTCTGAGGTCCGCTATATGCACAATCCGAGGGCGAGATCTGCATTCCTGTTTCACTCCAATCCCTTTTCCCTCCATAGAGGCCACAAGCAGGGGCTGCCCATTTGTCACCCGCCGCTGCTCCTTAACATGCCTGTTGATGCCGCTTAGCCAGTATCTTACCCTCAAATCAATATTATGATGCATTAAGGTACAAGGGCAGGAAATCAATCTAGCCATGTTTGCAGACGAATTGGTTTTTTCTTTCTCTCCTGACCCAGAGAAAATCTGTCAAACCTCTCCATCAGTAAGAGATAATTTCAAAGAAGTGTTCGGGATTCAAAATAAATGAAACAAAATCTGAATTTACTTGATCTATCTAGGGGTAAGAATTAGTTCGCGTTCAAAAACATATCAAGGAAAAGGTAGCATTGGCCCAGGAATCCATCAAGTATCCTGGGAATAAACATAGGGGCGTTACTCCAGAATCCTATCTATATACTTAATTTTCCCCACTGATTGAAACTACTGCTTGGCAAGGTTACAAAGATGGTCCAAACTCCCCCCCTTCCATTACTGGCACTTGCCATCGTAGTGAAAATGATAGGGTTTCCTAACTGCTATAACACCAGAGACCATACCCCTACTACTGACCTCCATAAA
This sequence comes from Phyllomedusa bahiana, assembly GCA_025379985.1. Classification (NCBI taxonomy): domain Eukaryota; kingdom Metazoa; phylum Chordata; class Amphibia; order Anura; family Hylidae; genus Phyllomedusa; species Phyllomedusa bahiana. The sequence continues at coordinate 10,658 of JAODAL010030592.1, forward strand.
GATGTGGTCCAGAATACAAGGGCATTTTCCAGATTTATTTGGCTGGAGACGCCCTAGGATCCCTAAAGAAGCTGATGTTCCCAGAAGGCTATGGTGGACCTTAACCTCCCAGATATAAGGACTTACAATCTGGCGTGCTTATTTAGACATCTTGCCTAGATTGGTTGAAAAGCACGGAATATTACTCCAACACCAAAATTGAGATGTCACCTACTCTCCCCAGGTCCCTTCCGCACTCCTACATGCAAAATACTCAGCCCTGCCGCCCCGCGGATCAGATAACCTTTTGTTGAAGATACTCTGCAACGAGGAAAGCGGTAAAAAGCTCTTAAACTTCCCTGGGCCCCCCGTTTTTATTTTTTAGAATTTTTTTATTTTTTTTTTTTTTTTAGTGCAAATTTAAGCCCTTAATAGACACTCGCCGCGCATAACCCTGAGTTCCCAGCGGGTATGACTAACCGCCATTTTCCAGTGTTGGAGACAGAGGGGGATACACAAGGTCCCATTCATATTTTAATATGATCAAAGGTCAAGGCAACTTACTCAGCTTCCTGAATCTTAGGTCCAAATATGATATACCACCATCACATTTCCTAACCATACCTCACAGATCAGCCAGTTTTCAATTAAAAGTAGAGTGGAGTTCGCAAAACTAGGGAATATCGTCTAACCCAACTGGGACCCCTTTTTAACTTCCTCGAGAGTGGCTAAAAACACTCCTTATCGGACATATATCCAAAAGCTCCGTGAACCTCCATGATACAAGTAATAAGCGACACACAATTTAAAAAATGGTCCCCTCGGTTTTACAGGAACCTGAGTATACAGATGCATTCTCAGGGTCTGGGGTGTGGTTTGCAAGACATTGGGTTGAAAAATGGAAGGACAACCCAGTTTCAGCTTCCGCATTCATCAGAGCATATTTATGGCTTCACCATCCCCCATCATTCCCCTGGCGCCAGAACGCAAAAATGCAATGCCCAAGTGTCACAAACTAAACACTGTATATGATTTATCAATGGAAGTGGTTTCTGTGGGGCCTCACAAAAACCTGTGGAAAAAATAACGACCTCATTAGGCAAAGGTCAAATTATTGAATTACCTCTGACACCAGGATGTACTTCCTCTCCATGATCTGCCCAATAAAACCGAACGTCCTCCCCCACATGATCCATACATGCTACTGGGGAACTAAGCGCTGTAACCAAATAAGTGGCTAGAATGCATCTTAGCCGCTACCTCCAGGTATGGTATTTACAGCAAGTTAATACAGTGACAGTGACAAAGGATAGACTAGAAACAGAACGTCTTAAAAGCACTGCAATCAACAAAAAATTTTCAATAAATGGAAAAGTCCTTTATCGAGAAATTCCTATCGGAGAAGAAAATTAACAAGCAATGATCCCTTTCCTAGAACTCTACAATGGTACTGAACGCCGACCATGCAGGCAACCTAGGTCGTCTTGAGGATCACATAGGATCTCTAAAGCCCGTAAAACTCCTCGTGAACTTCAATAAAACAAGGGAAGGGAAGGAGAGAGAAAGGGAAAAAAAAAAAAAAAAAGGGGGGCGTTTAGTGTCCCTATTTGGGGAGGATAACTGTTTTTTTCTCCGGACCCTGCACATTATGCCACCTCTGGGTAGTAATGCAATCACAAAGGCGTCAATGTGTTTTTTTTCCTAGACCAATCTGTTTCTCTCATCCAGCTCTGCTCGGGCTTGTTTATCCCTTTTTCTATATCTTTTTTTTTTGTTATCTGTTTTGTACTGATTATATTTGTGCATTTGTTTGAATAATGGTTCCTCGAGGGCATGTTCCAGATTGTAATTGTAAAACCCACTACATTAATCGGCTTTGGGTTATTCGAGTTTTGCCTGGTTTTGAAAAAAAAATAAAGAAAATACCCATATTTGCAAAGTCAAGCAACCAAAACAGGGGAGATGAAGAGTGGACTCTATACATAACAAGTGGACAATTTCAAAAACCTCTGCATAGTAACATCTCTAGTCCAGTATTGTCTCATTATCTTACAACGTATACATAGGTTTGAATAGCTCTCCGATTATTGAATGTTTATATGGCTAATGTGCCACAAAATATTACTTGCATGTGTAATTTTAAACCTCTTATATGATTAATGGATATGCTGTATTCTACCTTTTTCTTGTACAATATGGAAATAAAAAAAGAGTTTAAAAAAAAAAAAAAAAAAACCTATTGAGCTAAGCCAGTTCTTTTGTGATGAGATAGAATAAGAGAAAAAGCTAGGTGATAGCAGAGAACCCAATCTTTTGCACAGCCTGCAAGTACGTTTCTAAAACCAAAACATTTGAATCTTTGGTAACTAAAAAAGTTTACAGTATCAAACAATTTCATCAATTGCAACAGCAAATTTGTAATTTACTTATTGCTTTGGAACACTTCAGGCTCCCAGTTCGTGGTGTACCACAGGAACATTAACAATAAGAATTAGGAAACAACCCTCTCTGAGCCTTTAAGAAGGTGACCTCTTCAAGTGGCTCTAGTGCAATTAAAGCACTTTCAGGAGTGCACGGATGGTAATTTACATTCCATTTAGTTTTGGTGCTGTGAGAAAGTGACACAAGGCCACCGAGAGGTGGAGATCTATATCGAAAATCCAGCCAGAGAATCCAAGTGGATTTTTTAATTGGGCAACAACAGATTCCGCAGGATAAATGTCTTTACTAGAACGTAACTTATCATTACGATCTGTCTTAGAAGCCTGTATAATATATTGATAAAAATTTGCACTTTGGTTTTAAATCTTAGAAGGTAGTTTTAATGGTTTTTTATTTTAACATGTTTGCTCATCTTTTTTTGTTGAAGATGATAAAACGTCGGCAGGGGGCGATTTCCTTTTCCTCCCGATCATGTGACCTTTTTGAGCGTAACTAATAAGGACAGTACCAATCACTCTAACATAGGTGACCAAACGGACTAAGAAAAATCACCGAGACGTGTCGGCCTTCATGTGCTGATCATGGTGCCACACAGCTTAGAAACAAGGTTATCCTCCATGTATTGATTTTATACTAGTTGGAAATAAAGAATTGGAACTTTTATTTTTCTACGATTCAGCGTCTTGGATGAAGCTGGCTGCACTTTGCGAATTGCTGTCCTGTTGAATAGCTTTTGATTTGGGACAGCAGCATTGCCAAAAAAAAATTTGAAAAATGAACCTAGTCGGCCATCCTTTTGTTAAAAATTGTGAGGAAGAAATGCCAGTTAGAAACCACATTTTTTACAATAGGACCTGGATTGTAGCTGTTTTTGACAGCAACATCACCACAAAAATTAGAAAAATTACCTCTCGGCCACTGTGACGACGAAGAAATGTTAGAAAGTTAGAAGTTGATCTAAATCTTTTAAGAGAATTTCCCAGCCATATTCTAAATCTTCCTTTTCAGCCCTTGGAGTTCAAGATCTGTAAAATGAGGCCATCCGCAAGAATCACTAATGCGTTGGAGCAGGTGTTCTTAAGGCTAAACAAACTGCACTCAGGCGAGGTGAAGAAATTTCGCCACCATCCCCGCCAGCCCCAACGTAATGCCGATACAGTGCAAGTCACCATTAACCAATCTAAAAAATAACAAAAAGCTTTTTAACACAATGTGCTAATTGTATAAAACTACTAAATTAATATTCATACAGTTACCAATAACACTGCTACACAAATACAGAATCCCAGGCTAATAGTGCCATGTTCAACAAAGACCACATATCACCAGCACAAAGTGACCCGAATGATACTGCCCACACCAGACCACATATCACCAGGCAACAGGGTGACCGAAAAATACTGCTACACCCGGACCACATATGCATTCACCACATAGAGACTAAATAATTTAAAAAAATTTTACAACTACCATCCTGAATACAAACCATTATACTACAACTAATATTAATCTCATACAGTGGATAAGAGCTGTACACAGGTTTCAGCAGACATATAATTGATGTACAGTAAAGTTACATCCAGGCACTTACAGGAGACTTCTCAGAATAGTTTGTTCTCTTTCCTCTTCTCCTTCTTCTTCCCCATCTGGCCCAGACCACCATGACGTCTTTTCCCGCCTCACGACACTTCGCTGTAAAAATTTACAAAACAAACATCTTAGACTCCTCACTTTACCATCACTTCTCTACCAATTCCCTATCACCTAAACATACTCCCCATCTATAGCACCCAAATGGTAGCCTGTTAATATGCTCCCTGAAGGCCAGACAATAGCCATGTAGCCAGACAGTTGCCCCTATACCGAGGTAGTATAGCCCCCAAAGCCAGGTAGTAGTCCCCTTATAGCCAGGTAGATGCCCTATAGCCAGGTAAGATGCTCTGTAGCCAGTAGATGTCCCCATTGTTAGCGTAAACACCCCCGTAGCCCATTAGATGCCCCCTTTTTAGGCAGGTATATGCCCCCCTGTAGCCAATAGATGCCCCCGTGGTTCCAGTAGATATGTTTTCCCTTGTAGCCTAGTAGATTGCCTCCGCTGTAGCCATAGATGCCCCCTTGTAGCCAGTAAGATGCCCCCCCAGTAGCCAGAAGATGCCCTTCCTGTAGCCAGTAGATGCCCGCTCTGGTAGCCAGCAGTTGCCCCTGTAGCCCCAGTAGATGCCCTGTATCCAGTAGAACCCCCATGTAGCCATAGATCGCCCCCTTTAGCCAGTAGATGCCCCCCTGTAGCCAGTAGATGCCCCCTGTCGCCAGTAGATGCCTCCCAGTATGCCACAGATGGCCCCCCCTGTAGCCAGTAATATGCCCCCCGTGTAGCAGTAGATGCCCCTGTACCGAGCAGATCCCCACTGTGCCAGTAGATTGGACCGCCCCTTGTACAATTATAAAAAATAAATAAAAATACTCACCTCGGTGTAGTATAAAGAATGAGAAATGACCAGATTGACATCCTGCTGGAACGCTTACCGAGAATAGACCAAATTTGGTAATCCAAACATAAGGAATTCTTCATCTCACGGCTACCCAACCATATGAGGTCCAGTTTCATAGTCTGATGAGAGTTTCCAAATTTAGGTCAGTGTGGATTTTTTTTTAAAAAGTTTTATTTATGAATTTTGTCGTTGAACATAAAAGAAAACAACATTTCTCACATTCCGTCGGCCTGTAGACAGAAGGAGAGAACTCAAAAACAAAGGTAGACAAGTAGGCAATACTCGTACAATTATTTCTCAAACATGTTTCAGAAGAGTACATAGTAATCGCAGTAATCGATCAACTATGATGGAGACAGATCATTAGCAAATCAAAGAAAAGGAAATTTGCATAGATCAGCTGGACCTGTTTTCCAACACCCTTGTTCTCAGTCTGTCCTGCCCACCAATCAACTTCGTACCATATACACCTCACTCACCCTCATCACCACTTGCCGATCTCTGGTCGGTCCACCTAAACCCTCACAATCACGACCGTCGAGCTACAATCCAATTACTCCCAGACTGCATGGAAGCGTCTGGGAATGCCCTTAGCAGCATATGTTACCCTTGTATCGAGGAGTTCCTCATTAACTAACTGTTTCCCACTGCTCTAAGAGGGAACTTATGCCGGTTTTTTCCAGTTCAAGAGAATATTTTCCCCTCGCATAGTAAAAGCAGAAAGAGATACAAAGTTAACGGTCTGCCTTTACCGGGATCAATTCCTCCACTATTTCCCAATAGACTGTTTTCGTAGGTGAACACACATTGGGGAAACCCAGCTTTCCTGTTTAAAAAACCAGTGAATCTCCGGCCAATAGTTTTGCAAAAGATCGGGCATTCCCATAACCATGTAAGCAATGTTCCCCTGTCCTGGCACCACATCTGGAACAAGCTGTAGAGAAACAGACAATGCATTGGTACAGCCGAACGGTGTAAAGTAAACTCTATGGAGCCAATTAGTTTTGAATTAGTTGATCCTTCAGCACTTAGAACTGTTAAGCCCAGAGTTTTTTTTAAATACGGGAATCGCTTCATCAGGTAGAGATGGAATGTCCCACCCTTTGCCACCTCCCAAAGGATATCGCTAGAGAGAAAGTCTGAACATCCCAATTATGGCCCTTATAGATGGAAGAAACTCGTTTCTTAAGGGTAACCCGCCTCAAGAATAGCCTCCAAGTACCCATACTCAGTGTAACCCCAGCCATCCCAAACATGCGTCCACACACGCATGTCTTAGTTGGAAGTACCAGAAAAAGGATCCCCTTGAAGTCAACTGCAACGAATCCTGCAAATGTCAGAAAGTTACTCATTTTCTTGTACAGCTGCGTAAGATATTTCAATCCATGGTACCCAAAATCCATAATCCGGGAGTCTATTAGCTCTGGCAATTTTTTTGTTTACACCACAAGTGAACAATCAGGGACCAAACATATCCACCCGCTATGGGCCGTAAGGATGAATGAAGGTCTTCCACCCAATAGCGCCGCACTCATCAGTGGATGGTGCATTGTGTACTGGAAACATTTTCCCTCTCTGTAAGGTAAATTGGCCAGCCCCTCCAGCGAGCCCACCAGTGCCTGCCTCCAGCACACGGAAGGATCATGCGTATCCCCTGGAACCACTTGATATGATGCTCTAACTGGACCGCTAACATAATAAATATTATAGGTCCGGAAGTGCCAGCCCATCCTCTGTCATATGGAGCCTTAAGTTGTAATCCCCTATTCAGACTAGGGGTTATGTACCCCCCAGAGGAAAGAGACAAAGTAATTTGGTCCACGCGCACACAAATTGTGATCTAGGAATCTCCTCCGTAGCCGCCTGGTATAAGTACAAAATCTTAGACAGTATCACCATTTTTAAACTATGTTTATCCTTCCCATAAGGACAAAGGAGACTCGCCCATGTCTTCAGCCTAGACTCCACTTGTCTCAGCACTGGCTGAGGTTTAGTAGATCACTAAATCTAGTGAAATCTTTGTTGCACCAACAATTCCAGGTATTTTGAATTGAGTGACCTACCTGGAGGGGTAGAGAGGGGTCACACAACCATGGGTCCAATGTTATCTAGCATAACCATTACAGATGATCCCCCAGTTTCACCCGCAACCTAGAAATACCAACCAAATTAATTCACTCGTTTCTAACAGACCACTCCAAAGGATGAGACCCTGGATCTCCCATGATATATCAACATTCTTCTGCAAGAATAGCGAAAGTTTTCTGCAAGCCCCCGCAATGAACCACCCCGCGGAATTGTTTTGTAATGTGCCTTAATCATCGAGTGTTTAATGGTTCCATAATAGGGGCAAAAAGCAGCCGGCGAGAGCGGGCACCCTGTCTAGTACCCCGCCCTAAGGTTGGAAACAGGGAGACAAGCCCGTTTAACTCTAACTCTTGCCTGTGGGTTGTAGATACAACAAGCGTACCATTTTATTAAAATTAGAAACGAACCCCAGTTCGCGATCAGGCTACTAGCCACATAAACCTCCACGTCCACCGAGTCAAATGCCTTCTCATTATCTAAGGCGGCAACCACCCTACTCCCCGCATTTGTGTGAGCTATTTGAAGTTGGAAAATAGTCCCGAAGATTTGAATATCGGCAGTTTTTTCCCGCATTGAACCCAGACTGATCTGTACTAAACAAGTGACTGAATCACCCCATTTAGTCTCATGCCAATACTCTTGGGGGCCAGTATCTCTTATGCAAGCCAAGTAAAGCAAGGATATTGGTCCATATATGAACGCTAGCCATTGATCATGGGGTCAGCCCGGATTTGTGTACTATTGTGATCACTCGTTTCTAGTAAAAGGAAGGCGGCAGTGACCCCCTCGCAGGCCGCAAAAACAAAAAGCCTCAAACAGCCTCTCCGTCAGCCAGCTCCATTGTTTCTGTGTCCTGCTTGTACCATTCCGCGTGGGAACCCATCAGTCCCCGGCTCTTATGCGTCGCTAGACCTCCAATAGCCCAGCCAATTTCCCCAGCCGATATATCAACAGCTAAGTCGTCTGCCTCTTCACGGATAGTAACAGTGTAATATCTATTTTGGTCCAGAAATGTGGATTATCTCCCTATCCATAATTCATCTGGATGCTTATAACTCTGTTGTAATATGAGGCAATTTGTTCCCGAGATTGTTCCCACGTCCAAGCAGAGAGTCCCATCTTGCATAAACCACATTGCCAACCACTGTCACTGGTGTATACTGTTTCGGCATGAATGCCAGTGCTCTAACCATTATTATCACCTTCTATCCGAAAATAGATTGTTTTTGTGGCAAGCAGTTTCTCTGAGTGTAGTTCTGCCAAGTGTAAGGAGGTAAGCCCTCTGACCATTAGCAACTTGCTCTCCCCACACTCGAGTTGGGTTCTGGACATATGCTGCTTCCCTCTCATAAACTTCAGCCTCCAATTTCCTCTTCCTCTCCAACCCAGCTCTCTGCACTGCACAAGCTTCCAATTAAGTGCCTCGTAGAACATCTTTAGAGGCATCCCAATTCCACCAGGGGATATTTACAGAGCCCACGTCGTTTACTTTTCCAGACCTCTTCTTACCTGTTCCTGACATATACCCAGTATTTTTGGCACCTCTAACATCGAGGATTTAGCCGCCAACAGTCTCCCTGAGGCCTGTGTCGGCGATGCCAATATAAGCTTCAAATGTGCATGGTCCCCTGATACCACGAGCAGGTATTCTGCGACCGGTAACCTATGCAATATTTCCTGACCACGAAAGCCAAGTCTAGCTGGGAAAGATATTATGAGCGCGGCGTAAAACAGAGAACTGCCTATCTCTGGGATGCGGCCACCCTCTGCTTCTATCAGGCCATTGTTATCTGCCCAGTCTTTAAGGCTTCTATTATGCGTCAGCTGGGGATGCAGACGGTCCATGCTCTGGTCTAGGGTGGCGTTAAAATCTCCTAAAAGGAGTAGCGGTGCCCCTGGGTATTGTGAAACTTTTGCCATATAGAGCTCATAGTTGATGACAAAAGAAGGGAATATACAGGCATCCTTTGTGGACTGGGATGGCAATACAGTAAACTTGCAGTTTGGCCTGAACATGACATTGAATTGGCTTTCAACGTGTGTTTTAAAGTGGACGACCTTGTAAAGATAAATCAGATAAGATCCATTATTAACAGGATAGTGTACCAAAGTTTCGATGGTTCCATTGGAGGGAGCGACAGGGCTGTATGGCTCCAAGAAGGTGTCCGAGAACATCTCATGAATTTGTCCCAACAGGAGAAACCACGAGAAGTGATACAGACAAAGTGGTATAATAAGCTTTACCAATGGAATCAGGTGGACTCAAGTTCCCTCATTAGCCAGACAGGGAGAACCAAAGAGGAAGAAGTGAATTCCTACATTTACCAGTTGCACAAAATTGTAATGTTAAACCCCTAAGTCTATTCAGTACTTTTTATTTGGTCAAATACAGAGGAACTTGAGTTAATGGAGGCATGAAAAATAATGTCTTGCTGTGATACAGCAGTGTGTATGGTTCCTGTTTTTTTGTTACTTTGTTTCTTGATGTTGTATTCACATTCTATTATTTAGTGAAATAGTAGTAAGCCCATTGGAAAGGAAAAAAAGGGCATTGTCTTCACTGACCATTTTGGTGGCTTCTTCAAAACTTGCAAGGATGGTGCAGAGGTCTTTCACCTGCCTCCACTCTCGATGGCCCAACACTCCGAAGTCCGCACCACTGCTTGTCAAGCCATGCATCACTTCATACTGCGTAATGGCATTACGCTGCTGCCACAATCCCTGGAGCATGTGGAGGGTGGAATTCCAGCGTGTTGCCATGTCAACAATGAGACGGTTGACAGGGAGGCCGAGCTGACGCTGCAACAAAGCCAGGCGGGACGAAGCAGGGTGCGAACGCCGGAAATGTGAGCTCAGACCTCAAGTCTTCTTCAGCAGGCAGTCAAGACCCTGGTAGTGCTTTAGAAATTTCAGGACGACAAGGTTCATGACGTGTGCCAGGCAAGGGATGTGCTCCAGCCTACCGATCTTAAGGACGGCAAGGAGATTTTGCCTGTTATCGCACACCACCTTGTCTGGCACTAAGTTCTTTTCACCCAGCCACTGCTCGGTCTCATTGCGCGGAGCCGTCCACAGCTCTTGACCTGTGTGTTGACTGTCTCCAAGACACATTAATTTCAACATGGGCCCTATTTTTGGCACTGATGCTACCCGTGGAGCTTGGGGACAAAAACCCTGCACCATCCCTTGGTTTTGAAGAGTGTGGCCGAGCCTGAACCACCTCATCCCCAGAACATCCCCCAACTCATCCAGTAGCTGTCACGAGATGTACGGCCTTCCCGGGCCCCTTTTACATCCAGGTAGGGTGGTCGATGGACTTTGGGGAAAAGATGCAGCCAATGCGCTGGGGTTTTACCTGACACGGGGCTGGCCAGGCAAGGATGGTTTTTTTCGGCAAAGAAATGCCTGCTGGGGCATTGGTATTTAGGGGGCAGGCAGGGGCCAGACACGGAACCCACTGTGCCCCCCCAGGTGGAAAGGGAAAAATTTTTCCCAAAGGGCCCAAAAACCTGGCAATGCCACCATTCAGGCTTTTGGCTTTGAGATGGTTGGGGTTAAAGCTTTTCTTCTGCTCCCACACCTGGACAGGGAAGCTGCGCTAAACTGGACGCTGTATGGCAGGTGAAACTGGTGGAAGGAAAGGAGTAGGCTGGGTCCTGGTGGTGCGTTGGACTCGGGCGAGTTTTTTGCATTGAGATTCAAATATGAGTTTTACAGTAACGACCCAGTGATGAAGGCCTGACGGTCCCAATGACGATGTGTTTTCCTTGCGTGTTGCCCGCACAAGGGAAAGGAGCACCTTCTCTTCCCCCCTTAGCCCCATGTCCTACCCCCCTCTTTACTCACTTCCCCCACTTGTAGTTCGCTACATTTTTCAAAAAAATTATAATATAAAAAGGGGTATAAAAAGATTTTTTTCACAGTCTCTTTTGAAAAACTTACTGCAAAGAAAGCAAAATCACAGGGTTCTGAAATCCCTTTTTTTCCAACTGCCAACGGGGGATTGGAAACAGAATTGTTTCTATCGAATAGCTTTGAAATTTTGGGTCTTGTGGAAGAACCGTAACACCAAAACGAGTCTTTTATTCCCAAATTTTTAACCAAAAGATAGAATTTTTTTTCCCCGATTTTCCAAGAACTGCAGTCTTTTATGACAACAACAACCAGTTTTTTAGAAAAGGAAATTTTTTTTAACTGATATGGAATAAAAGTGGGCTTTTCCAAACCATAACAACCAGGATAAAAAAAATAAAATTTTTTTTACAAATTATCTAACAACTGCAGTCTTTTTGGAAACTGACAATCAGGGTTTTAAAATAGAATTTTTTTATACAAATATGGGGTAAAATTTGTATTTTTCCCCCCCTGGAACCCGGGTTCAATAGGGTAATTTTTATACAAATTTTCTAAAACTGCAGTCTTTTCAACAACTGACAATAACGAGAGAAAAAGAAATTTTTAATAAAGAATATGGGAAAAAATTTGTTATTTTCCCGCAAATAGAAAAAGGGAGTACAACAAAAAATACACTATAGAGCATGATTTGTTTTTGAAGATGAACGTAGTGTCTATGAGCAAAGTTCAGCCCACAACAAAGGTTAACCCCCCCCCTATGACACTGGTGGGAGGGAACCATAAAAAAAAAAGGGGGCCATTTTACCGAAGCTTAGAGGCTAATATAAAAATAAATGAGGGAAAACCACCCCACAAGGGGTGACACCCTGGACCGACCCTTGGGTGCGAGAGGCAGAAATAAAATTGGGTGCTATCAGCGTGGCTTGGGAAATTCTAAAACATTAAAATGCAGACGTCACTCCAAAAAAACTGACACCATGAAAAGAGCTGTTGGGGATGTTGGCTATCAGGAATAAAATTTGGGGGGTATATCCGTGGCTTTAAGGAAAAATCCCTGCAGCTGTGGTGTTCAGAGCAATGGAGCGGATTCCAAATATCTAACTGATACTAACTATAAAATTTGTAATCTTGCGTTACCCTAAGCAACTAATTACTTAGATGCTTTTCAGCGTAAAATATTGGAAACAATCTCAAAGTTTTAAAAAGCGATCAAGAGACATTGATCCTTTTGTACCTGATAGAAGCTAATGGGGACGAGCGGAAGTCTTTTAATACATAAAAAGAGGTCTTGATTTTAAGCCCAAAGAGATTCCTACACACCCCCTGGTATTCCCTTCCCCCCCCCCTCGGCTCTGCGCTGATTGGCTGGGACCAAATTACAGGCACCAAAAATAGTGCAATCTCAACCATGAATTTCATTATTGACAATTTTAAGAAAAAAAAAAAACTTAATTTATCGCAAACCCAGATTTTATTTTAAAATCTGCCCGATTTCAACTTTGGCGATTTCATCGCTCAACACTATTGACCAGCAATTTCCCGGAAGTTGTGAGGGCGGGGGACACATGGAAAAGGAATTGTTCTTTTTCCCTGGGTGAAAAAAAAAAAAAACAATGTGGAAATTTCGTGGGTTTTGGGCCCAGTAACATTTTTACATGCCCCGGGATCAAGGGGGCCCCTAACCCAGGTTTTTATTTAGCAATTTGTCCTACAGTTTCAAAATTATTTTAGGGCGGACCCGGGCACCCCTCTCAGTTTATCAAAGGGGGAAACCATGGGCCCTTCAGCTTTTATTCACTTTTTTGGGGACTTCATGGGGTTTTGAGTCTTTTTTTTTTTAAAAAAATTTCCCCTTCTAGGGTTTGGGGAAAAAAATTTTCCCCAGGTGTTTTTCTCCCATAGACCCTTTTTTATAGGAAAAAACATGTAACAATGTATGAAGTTCTTCCCCTTAATTTGTAAAGGACCTAAAAAAAAAACCCCCACCCAAAAATCCAATGTGTGAAAGGGAAACTGAAAAGAAAAAAGCTTCTGTGGGGTAAGCCTTTAAATGTTTTGAGATGGGAAAAACACAGCTTTATTACAGGGAGACCTTTCCACACACCCCACACACGGGGTCAGCTACACAAAAACGTTTACTCAACGGCTGAAACTACAGGCACGTTACACACAATGGGCCCCAGCAAAAAGGGCCCCTTACACCACAAAGGCTCAGCTCAGGCAAAGTTACAAAACACACGGGTCAGCTTTCAAAGGGACGGTTTACAACCAAAACACGGGTCAGCCCACAGGCACGTTAAAACACACACGGCTCAAACTACACCCAATTAAACCAAAACGACTCAGCTACCCCCATATTTAAAACAAAACACCGGGCTCCCGCTACACACAATCAAACCCCACACACTCGCCCACACACATATCAAACCCCCACCCCACAAGGCTTCCCGCTTAACAGGCAAAATTTAAAAAACCGCAAAACCGGGCCCGCTACAGGGCCCCATTTTCACACTCCCCGGCCCCAGCTTAAAAGGCAAGTTAAACGTAAACCGGGTCAGCTACAGGGATGTTTCCACACACACCCCGGGTCAAACTACAGGGACGTTACACACCAAGGCCTCAGCTACAGGCAAATTTACCAAAACCGGCTCCCTACAGGCAAAGTTTACAAACACACGGCTCAGTACAGGGGACGTTACACCCCACACGGCCCCCGCTACAGGACGTTACACACACACGGCTCAGCAAAAGGCACTTTTTCCCCACACACGGCTCAGCCCCCAGGGGACGTTTCAAAACACCGGCTCAGCCACAGGGCGTTACACAAAACCCCAAAAGGCTCAGCCACAGGGACAATTTCCCCACACACGGCTCAGCACAGGAAAATTAAAACACAACGGGTCAGCTACAGGCCCCGTTACAAAACACACACAGCTCACTACAAAGGGACGTTACAAAAACAAAACCGGCTCAGCAAAAGGCAAATTTTACACACACCCCCTCTCAGGGCTACTGGCCAATTATACACACACACGGTCAGCAACAGGCAGTTACACACACCGGGTCAGCTTTAAAGGGACGTTACACACACACGGGTCAGCAGAGGCGTAACTTGAAGCCCCTTTTTGGGCCCCAGTGCAAAAAATGAAATGGGGCCCCCCACTTTTTCATTTTGTACTTTTTCAATGCTAGTGGGCTCCTTATGTGGCAGGAGGGTTTTTTGGGGGCCCCCCCAGGCTGCAGGGCCCGGTGCGAAATTTTAAAAATCTGCACCCCCCCGTAGCTACCCCCTGCGGCTCAGCTACAAGCACGTTAAAACACACCACGGCTCAGCTACCAAACACTTACACACACACGGCTCAGCTACAAGGGCCCTTACACACACAACCCCAGCTAAAAAAGCACGTTACACACAAAACGGGTCAGCCTTACAAGGGCCCAAAATTACCACACAGGCTCAGCCACAGGCACTTTTCCCCACACACGGGTCACTACAGGTACAAAAATTTCCACCCCCACCGGCTCAGTAAATTAACATTACACATACGGCCCCACTAAAAGGCCCCGTTAAAACACACAAGGGGCCCGCTACAGGGACGTTACCCCACACATGGTCAGCTACAAAGGGCCAAACCCCCCACACGGGTCAGCACAGGTTTCGTTACACACACACGGCTCAGCCCACAGGTACTTACACCCCCCGGTCCTACAGTACCCCCCTTAAAACAATGGCTCACCCAACACAAAATTAACTCATTAACACCACAACCCCTTTCCCCCCCATACATCTCTGCCTTTTAAACTCAGCTATATCCCATACGCCCAAACTCCGTTCCCCACAGGACCTTTTTCTTTCTTCCCCCTAATTTGGTCTTCAAACAAAATGTCTCCAAAAACCCTTTTCCATGCTTCCCCCACCCCTCTGGAACCTAAATGCCCCAAAAACTTCAAAACTCTCCACAACCTTCAATTTGCCCCAAAACCAACCTGAAAAACCCCTTCTTGAGGAGCCAAAAAACCTCGCTGCCCCAAAACCACCCCACAAAAAATTTTGCCCCTCACCTTCTGTAACCCTTTTTTATTGTCCCCCCCTTGTACTTGAATGACAAAATTTTTCGTCTGGGTTTCCCCTCCCCACCTCCCGCGCTCTGCAAAAAACCCAAAGGCTCAAAAAAAAAAATAATAATAGCTGACACACAACCAGCTATATGGGGACTTAGGGGCAATAGTTTTCAAATTTTGACTGCCTTACTCCCCCCCTCCATGTGACTTTAACAAGGTCCTGGCGTTCCCCAGCAGTCAAAATGACTCCTCCCCTCTATTTTGACATTCCCTCCCAGGCCTTTGGGAGCACAACCCCGCAGTCACATGGGCCCCCCCTCCATGTGCACCATCACAGGCCTGGCAGTACACCCGCCGTCACATGACCCTCCCCGGTCCTGGCAAGGGACAGCAGTCCAAAAACAGTTCTGCAGGTGGAGGTACGTGTTGGTTTGTTGTCCCCGGTTTTCTATTTAACCCCTTAATTTCATTGCTCCCTACTTGGGCCATCATGGGTCTGGGTAGTTACAACCGACATACATAGAAGGGTTCCCGATTAAAGTTTTTCCCCCCGGCAAGGCCCCCGGGGCAATTGTAATGGGCCCCCTAGGGGGCCCCCCTTTTATCCTTGGCAAAAAAGGGGGCACAAAGAATATGGGGGTTGGGCCTTAAAAATTTTCCCCTTGGGGGGTGGGGCTTTATAGCTTTTTTTCCTAGGGAAACCCGAATATCCTTTTCCCAGCCCCCCGGTCCCCCGGGGCACTGAAAAACCCCGGGGTTGGAGCTATGGGGGGTGATCCAGGCCTTATTAAATCTTTTTTCCCCCGCAGGGCGATCCCCCGCAGGGGCTCTGTGGGGCTTTTGGGGGCCCCGGGCA
Organism: Phyllomedusa bahiana; assembly: GCA_025379985.1. NCBI lineage: Eukaryota > Metazoa > Chordata > Amphibia > Anura > Hylidae > Phyllomedusa > Phyllomedusa bahiana. The sequence goes on from JAODAL010030592.1 coordinate 26,432, forward strand.
CTAAATTTAGCCCAAAATAAAAAAGGGAGTTTTAAGTGTGGAAAAAAATTGGGCCCCATGGCCCCCATTTTTTCCCGAACCACTGTTTTCCCCTTGGGAAAAAAATCAATAGGGTCAGCCCCTTTTTTTATATTGTTCCCGGAGGAATGAAACTGACCCCTGATTTTGGGTTTCTATGGGGCTTTTTGGGCGGGTTTTCTAAGGACAAAAAGAGAAAAACTGGTGTTTAAAACATTTTCAAGAGATTGTTTTGGGGCAAAATTTAAGAACCTTTCCCGTTAAAGGGTCAAATTTAAAAAGGGGAACAGGGGAAACCCTTTATGTTAAAATGAAAGAAATGGGATTTTTTTGTTTTTTTAAAACTAAAAATTTAAAAGTAAAACTGTTTATCCAAGATTTTTAAAAATCTCCATCTGTGCTAAATTACCTCATACTTACTTCTCCCATCACGTGCTGAGGCCAGAGACTGGTTACAGCATCATATGATCCATGAACGTGATGTCATCTGGGAGGTACAAGGGCTTCTTAGTGTGGGAAAATGGTGGGGGGTGGGAGCGGGAAGGGGTGGGGGCATTTTCTATTCTAAAACCCCCTGGGATGGTGGGAAATTTTTTAAAGTCTTTGGGAAAAACCCCTTTTTTCAATAAATCCCCCTTTATTTAAAAAGTGGAAGCAATAAAACTTCCACCTCATCCTGAAGAAAACAAGTCCTTTGTAAAAGTTTTGAAATAATAGGGAAATAAAACCTAGAGGGGCAGTGGGGCCAGAACTCTGTTGTACAAGCTTTACAAAATCACTGAATTCACAGGATGGAAAATGCCTCAGCTAATCAGATATTCCCCAAATAAAAAATAATTTTAAAGTTTAATTTAAAAAATCAAAAAACTTTTTCATCGTAATAAAGGGGGTTCGATGTGATCGGGGTTTTTAAAATAAAAAAATTTTTTTTAAGGTAAAAATAAACCAGGGGTTTAAATTTTAATACAGGCATTGGGGACATTTGTGGTACAAAAGCAAATTTTGGGATATACAAACGAAGTCCCAAACCCGTCCCTTTAAGAAAATTTTAGGTTTTATAGCCTAAACCCTACAACCTACACCTTAATACTTTTGTTCCTTGTTCTGGTCTAAGGAGTAATATTTCATTCCTTTGAATAGACCTATACATCCAGGCCATATATTTTCAATTACTAAGTTACTAAGTTCCATCCGGTCTGTTGGCTGGAAATAAGTGGCCCCAAAGTCACATTTCATTTCGAACACATCGATATACCTTAATCATTATATACTGACTGAGAACAAAGAATAATTAAAAAATAATATAAAAATCATATAACTATATAAAAATGTTAAATATTACCCTCACAAACTCATGTCCTACATAAATGCAGGTCAACTTGGTCTCAACACAGATAAACAAAGTAAATGTATCAATGTCCATAAAGGAGAGAACACTCATGGTAACTTCCACAGGATTCTTCATGAATATTTTCAGATCTTCATTTCCTCAATCCAGAAGCTTCCTCTGGCCTCACAGCATGAAATGGGCTAGGAGGGAAGGTTGCAGAAAATTTATAAAACTTGTCCCTACATCCACTTTCTTCTCCTCTTAAACCAGGGAAAATGGAGTAAGCGCCCCAAAAAGGACTGCCCAGTGAAGTAGTTATTCTCCCTAAATACCGTATATACTCGAGCTGCGATGGCCCGGGCGCCGTAGGACACTTCACTGTACCACTCCTACGCTGAAACTGATTAGCCCCAAAAGGGCCGGGGGCTGCGTGGCCCGTGCCTGTCGGGGATATTTGAAACTCTATCGACTCCGTGAGCACATACAGTCTCCGTCACCCGCGGCATAGCCCGGCACTGGGGGGGATCACTTCGTCGAGCACTCCTTTGGGAGATTCCATCTCTGCAAAGGACCCGGAAAGCGCCCCAAGCAGACTTGGAGGCTCCAGTTAAGCAGCGTCGGGACAACACACCTATAATAGCCTCCTGTGAGCACATACAGCTCTCCATTCACCCGTCGGCGTCAGCCCAGGCGCTGACGGAGATCACTTCGGCTGTATGCGACTCCTGGGAGATCCCAGCTCGGCAATAGGACTCCGGAAGGCTGCAAGCAGACTTGAGGCCTTCCAATACAGACAGTGTGCGACGTCATCACCTATAATAGCCTCCTGTGAGCACATACAGCTCTCCGGTCACCCGTCGGGGTAATGGCACCGGCAGGGATCACTTCGTCTGTATGCGACTCCTGGGAGATTCCATCTCTGCAATAGGACTCCGGAAGGCCGCAAGCAGACTTGAGGCCTTCCAGTACAAGCAGCGTGCGACAACATCACCTATAATAGCCTATACCTTGCCTATGGGGGAACATATACCTGCCTATAATAGCCTATACCTGCCTATGGGGGACATTAAACTGCATATACCTGCCTATGAGGGACATTAAACTACCTATGTAATGTTATTGATATCCATTCTTTTTTTTTTAAATTTACTCATAGCCACTGCATTTCTCACCTTAGGCTTATACTTGAGTCAATAAGTTTTCCCAGTTTTTTGTGGCAAAAGTAGGTGCCTCGGCTTATATTCAGGTCGGCTTATAATATATATGGTAACCCTGCAAAAAGCAACTACATACAAATCAAAACGCGTTTCTCCCTCTCCAAAGATGACCACTGGGTAGGGTTCATCAGGGGAACTAAACAAATGGTTATAGACAGGTTTTCACTCAGGAGTGTAAGATAATCTCCTGATACTCAAAAGACTCGAGGTCATGGTTATGATGAACCAGTGTGACCAATATTGTTGCAGCCAAATGTGGGTCAAATTCTATGTTACAGCAACTTTTTAGACTCCTTCCCCCTTTGTGGCAATAATAATGTGGATGTAAGCAATAGCTCACCTGTTCTACAAGCTCTCCAGGCGTCCGGTGCAACTAACCAACTTTTATGCCACATTTTTTATGCATTTTAGGTCTGGTTCCCATTGGTGTCGGAGGTTTTGTGGCAGAGTTGCAGAGGGACCTGTTTTACAATGGACACCAACGATGCCTGACAGACCCCTTTAACTGCAATTATTTTTTCCGAAAAAAAAATCTGAGGAATTTTTCATCAGAAAAATTCTGAACAAAAACCCCCAACCGAGTCAAACCCGACCTTACACTGTTTTTAGATACTTCTGTCCTGCCTTTGGCAAAAGAGTTGTGGTTTTATGCTAAAAGCGCATGGCTTAGCATACAACACCATGTGGCAAAAACATGGGCCAAAATTTTGCTCCAATTATTGGCCTACACGAAGTTAAGAAATAGAAGGAGTAAAGTTAGACTAGACAGTCTAAACCTGAGCCAGAATTATCAACACTATGATACATTTGGTGCATTGTAAGACTGTCTGGTCTATGTTCACACAATCTAAGACTTTGACAGTATTCAAATTAATAAGCTACTCACCCACTTAAACTGTACAACTTTTCAAGGGAATCAGTCACAGAAAGTGCTGGCACCGAACATTTTCTGTTCCATAGTACACGCCAGATTGAACGCTGGAAAACATTTTCTCTACCTTATTCTGCTACTTTTTTTCACCTCTTATCCTTGAGGTGTTAGGGCTTTGTTTTTATGTAATTTTTACATTGGGAGGTTTTTTTTGTTTTTTTTTAAATGAGGGAAAAAAGTAAAGAAAAAAGTCTTTTTTTTGTTTAAAAACAAATTAACTGCAAAAGTGGCACTAAAATGAGTTTTGTTCTTGTGTTCACTTTTCCAGGGGCGAAAAAGGGTTAAAAGCTGCAGTTTGGGCTGTTTGTGTTTTATTTTTATTAATATTTTATTAGTGTGTTTTACTTTATTTTACATATTTTTCTCCATTTAAGGTCAGAAAAAGACCTCTGGGGCTATTTTTACGTAAGTTTTTTTTTGTTTGTTTGCTTGTTTTGTTTGTTTTTTCAATTTCCCCTGTAACTAGGTCTAATATACCCCTCTCCCCTGAGGTCACTGCGGAGCTGATCAAGGTCTGTTAAGACCCAGCAGCTCCTGCAGTTAATGAGCCCGGTGGTCACAGGCGGTTTCTTGCCTATCTGTATAAACAGCGCTCATTGAGTCAGTTCTGATCCCGGCCATTTAACCATTAGACGCTGTGGTAAGTGCGACTGAAATGTATAAATGACTAAAGAACAAGACCATGGTCTGTTAAGCCCCATCCCACTCCACCCTTGTGATATAAGTGGCAGTTGGGGGTCTCTGTAGCTGCCATGTTTGTACACATACAACACCATGCCATAGGCAAGTGGTGATAGGAGATGAATGGAATGACTATATACTGCAGTACAACAGCAGTGCCGTATATAGAACAAGGGCATGTTTACACAGCTGATTTGGATGATGATTCTGGGGCAAATTCAGTGCTGAATCTGCCTCAGGATCTGCGTCTTCACACGGAGTCTTGGATACATTTTTGCAATGCGTAAAACGTATTGCATCAAATGCATCCAAAAACGTACCACAAAGTTTGTACTTTTTACTTGTAGTCCCTTTAAGGTACTTCACCACTGGGGGACTGTTCTTCATTATATAGATAATGCAGAGAGTAAAGAAAGGTGACAGAATGTAATAGAAGAAGTAAGATGGTTGCTATAAAGTCAAAAAACAAAATCTGGTTAGCACATCCGTTTTGAAGAATAAACATATAGGTGCACACTGGTGTGGCAGTAAAAAGCTATGCAAACACAATACAATATCAGCAGCCCTCTAAAGGCACTAAAAACGGTCAAAAAGGACAAACATTTTTTTAAACAGCATTTCTGCTACTATGGAATATATGAAAAAGTTTGAGGTTCTTAGTGTACATTTTTTATCAAAACTGTAAAAGCTCACCTACCGCGGCAATGTGACCCCCAATTCAGGTGGGAACCTACACTACATTCTACCTCTCTTGCCGTCTGTTCAGACATCCACATTTCAGGGTTAGAAGGTTCCAGCTATAAACCTGATCTGATTAAAAAGCCTGTGCAGGTGGGTGGAGTGCTTAAGCCATGATGGGAACTAGCCACCTCCCCATGCAAACCGTCAAAAAACAAAATCTGGTTAGCACATCCGTTTTGAAGAATAAACTCATAGGAGTCAAAAGCAATGCAAACAATACAATATCAGTAGCACTCTAAAGGCACTAAAAACGGTTAAAGGGGGACATAAGAATTTTGTGAAATTGCTTTTTTCTGCTACTATGGAATATATGAAAAAATTTGAGTTTCTTAGTGTACATTTTTGATTAAAACTGTAAATGCCCACCTACCTCGGCAAGGTGACCCCCAATTCAGGTGGGAGCCTACACTACATTCTACCTCTCTTGCCGTCTGTTCAGACCTCCACATTTCAGGGTTAGAAGGTTCCAGCTATAAACCTGATCTGATTAAAAAGCCTGTGCAGGTGGGTGGAGTGTTTAAGCCAAATGGAAACTATCCACCTCCCCATGCAAACAGTCAAAAAACAAAATCTGGTTAGCACATCCGTTTTGAAGAATAAACTCATAGGAGTCAAAAGCAATGCAAACACAATACAATATCAGTAGCACTCTAAAGGCACTAAAAACGGTTAAAGAGGACATAAGAATTTTGTGAAATAGCATTTCTGCTACTATGGAATATATGAAAAAATTTGAGGTTCTTAGTGTACATTTTTGATTAAAACTGTAAATGCCCACCTACCGCGGCAAGGTGACCCCAATTCAGGTGGGAACCTAATAAAAATTCTTATGTCCTTTTTGACTGTTTTTAGTGCCTATAGAGTGCTATTGATATTGTATTGTGGTTGCTATAAAGGTTTCCATTAGGTCTATGGCTGCTGGGGTAACCGCTCAGCACACTATGATCTCGTCGCGCTGGGGGGAGGGAATCGGGCATGAAACCAGTGCGCATTCATTTAGCAACCACGATGTGTAAAGGATTAAACAACTGGGATTGCAGCAGTCTCTGATTCTGGCTGACAGTTGTTACCTGCCAAATATGGAGCAGGTGATCCCACTCTTTACCAACATTATGACGTAAGTTTATGTCAAATATCAATAAGGGGTTAATCATTTGCTGTGAATGGCACAAGATTAGAATTTCTGTCCATAGGTTTCTGATAAGGTGACACCATAATAAGTTCATCTTCTATCCCTAATATGCTCATCTCAACAAATACAATTCACAATCAGTTTCTCATTGGATTAATTAGTGCATGGCAAACCTTTTGGGCTGTGTTGAAAGGCAAAACTTAATCTTGAAAGGAACTTCTGACAATAAAACGTACATTTTTATTAACACATAGATATAAGAAAAGTGTACATCCCTACAGTGTTTCGAGCTGTGTAGCAGCACACTACTAGCACTAAAAAGCAATCAAAAGGCACAATGGAACTATTGGAAAATCATCTCTGCTACCCTGAATACATGAAAACTTTTTGAGTGTGCAGAGCAAATATTGTTTTTTAGATTGTTTGTATAGGGGGGAATGGCTGCCCCCACTTTGGCTTTTGCACTCCGCCCATCTGCACAGGCTTTTAAACAATGCAGAGTACCTTGTAGCGTGAATCAACTCTCTCTGAAATGTGGAGGTCTGAATAGGCACCAAGAGTGGTAATCTGTAGCGTAGGTTCCCACCTCTATTGAGGTCGCCTTGTCGTTTGGCAGGTGGGCTTATTACAGTTTTGTACACGGAGAACCTCAAGTTTTCATGTATTCAGGGTAGCAGTATATATGTCATGTCAGCACCGGAACTTGTGTTGGTCTACAGTGGTCACAGGCCATACATACTACTAACCCCGCTATGGCAACTGATGGTGTAGTGCTCATGTGAGGATAAAATGCTCTGTGACCTCAAACCTGGAGAAGCTTCCTATACAATCTATTTGTGTGATTTTTATATTGTTTTATCTTCTTCCATTCAGGTCTCTACAATATAGAATCATCTATTTTAATATTGTCTGTATAAGACAATTTTCCTGGTTGACTCATCAAGGATGAATAGAGACAAGGACAAGATGGCGGAAAATATATTAAATCTCACCCTAGAGATAATCTTCCAGCTTACTGGAGAGGTAAGAGATTCTGATGATGTCACATTACATCATTCTTATCTATGGTAATAACAGATGATAGGACTGGAGAGGGGAGGGGGCTCTGATGATGTCACATTACATCATACTTATCTATGGTAATAACAGATGATATGACTGGAGGGGGGAGGGGCTCTGAGTCACATTACATCATTCTTACTATGGAAATAACAGATGATATGACTGGAGGGGAAGAGATTCTGATGATGTCACATTACATCATTCTTATCTATGGTAATAACAGATGATATACTGAGAGGGAGAGATTCTGATGATGCCCAAAATTACATCATTCTTATCTATGCTAATAACAGATGCTCTGACGGGAGAGGGGAGACAGTCTACTGATGTCACATTACATCATTCTTATCTATGGTAAAAACAGATGATATGATTGTAGAGGGGAGGGGGCTCTGATGATGTCACATTACATCATTCTTTATCTATGCTAATAACAATGATATGACTGGATGGGGGAGGGGCTCTGATATGTCACATTACATCATTCTTATCTATGTTAATAACAGATATATGACTGGAGAGGGGAGAGATCTGATGATGTCACATTACATCATTCTTATCTATGGTAAATAACAGACGATATACTGGAGAAGGAGAGATTCTGATGATGTCACTTTACATCATATCTTATCTAGGGTAATAACAGATGATATACTGGAGAGGGGAGAGATTCTGATGAGTCACATTACATCATTCTTATCTATGTAATAACAGATTATATGACTGGAAAAGGGAGAGATTCTGATGATGTCACATTAATCATTCTTATCTATGGTAAAAACAGATTATATGACTGGAGAGGGAGAGATTCTGATGATGTCACATTACATCATTCTTATCTATGAAAATAACAGATGATATGACGGGAAGGGGAGGGGGCTCTGATGATGTCACATTACATCATTCTTATCTATGGTAATAACAGTTTGATATAACGGGAAAGGGAGAGATTCTGATGATTTTCACATTACATCATTTCTTATCTATGGTAATAACAGACGATATACGGGAGAAGGGAGAGATTCTGATGATGTCACATTATATCATTCTTAACTATGGTAATAACAGATGATATACTGGAGGGGGGAGAGATTCTAAATGAGTCACATTACATCATTCTTATCTATGTAATAACAATTATATGACTGGAAGGGGAGAGATTCTGATGATGTCACATTACATCATTCTTATCTATGGTAATAACAATTATAATGACTGGAGAGGGGAGAGATTCTGATAAATGTCACATACATCATTCTTATCTATGGTAATAACAGATGATGACTGAAAAGGGGAGGGGCTCTGATGATGTCACATTAAAATCATTCTTATCTATGGTAATAACAGATGATATGACGGGGAGAGGGGAGAGATTCTGATGATGTCACAATTAAACATCATTCTTATCTATGGTAATAACAGATGATATGACTGGAGAGGGGAGAGATTCTGATGATGTCACATTAATCATTCTTATCTATGGTAATAACAGATGATAAGAGGGGAGGGGTCTCTGAGAATTTTTGCAGTGTTAATTAATGTACCTTACTTACACAGGATTACACAGTAGTGAAGAAGACCTTTAGTGAATCCTGTCTGGTCCCTGTTGTAGAGGTCCCAATAACGGGGCCCCCACCTCACTGCCTGGTACAGGGGGAAATCAATGAACAGAAGGTCCTAGAACTCACCAAAAAGATCATTGAGCTGCTGACTAGAGAGGTGATGCTGCTGGAATGCTGGGATATTATACAGTAACACCACTGGAGGGGTCTGGGTGATGACCGTATCATTGTGTGTGTCAGGTTCCTATAAGGTATCAGGACGTCGCTGTCTATCTCTCCATGGAGGAGTGGGAGTATTTAGAAGAACATAAGGATCAGCACAGAGATGTCAAGATGGAGGCTCTCTACAAGGATGTCATGATGGAGGATCTCTACAAGGATGTCATGATGGAGGATCTGTACAAGGTTGTCAAGATCGAGGATGAGCAGCCCCTCATATCTCCAGGTAATAGACATGACTACATACATGCGTTTTTAACCAGTTCCTGACTGGGCCATTTACCCTATTTTCATTGTTTATAGTAGATCAGTGGTTGAACACTATTATGCTTTCTTTTGGTCATTAGTTATTCTCAGTTAGTTATTCCACTTATTTTTTCCGTAATATGTGAGGCTTTAGTGTTTATGTAATTTTTTCTATTATTGATTTATTTTAAAGATAAAAAATATCTACAAAAATTATGGGGAAAAATAATTTCATGTAAAGCCCCCTCAAAAGACAAGGGGACATTCCCCTCGGCTGGAGAAAAAGGATTCAATATCCATAGGAGAAAAGCGTTCTTCACTGTGAGAACTGTGAATCTGTGGGAAAAGCCGCCTAGGAGCTGGTCACAGCAGGGAAAAGTTGGGAGTTTCAAGAAAGGCTTAGATAACTACCTGAAACTAAAAAATATTAATATGTACGTAGCTATGTAAAATTCTGGATCCTGGCTTGTGGCGGCTTTGGGGTCAAAGATAGGTTCTTTCATGGAGCAGATTGGTTCTTGCATTGTGGGTTTCAGGGCATTCACCAGTGGGGAGATTGGGTTTGAAATCCTTGTCTCCCTCCCTTCTCCCACATTTTCCCCACCCTTGGTTGAACCTGATGGACATGTGTCTTTTTCAATCGTACTAACTATGTAACTCTATTTTAGTTCCAATTTTGTTGCTGAAAAAGAAAACTAAAAAGATTTGAAAAAAATCATATCGTGCCCCTCAAGCCACAGTTACAGGAGAAATACACCCACCTAATGTGGGTCTGCTTAGACCCAGCAGCTACCAGTTCCAGTGATTTCATAACCACTAAGGCTTGTAAGCAGAAAGCCAGAAAACTTCCTGCTACTCTGTATACACAGCACTCATTCTTCGCTGTATATACAACATTCAGGAAGGATAGGATGGTACTAAACTGTCCCTACCTTCTTATTGGAGAGCCCTTCCTTCCTCCAACTTGCATTCTTAACTGTTCACTTACTCAGATACCTGAGAAAATCCTAGAGCAGAAAAAATGGACTTTAAATTACGTTTTTAAACCCAAAAACCTCTCATCCACCACTACCATAGGGAAAACCCCGGGTGGCCCCGGGGCCCGGTTTGTGGGGGGGGGGGGTGTAGGGGGTGGGGGGGGGGAAGGGGTAAAAAGGGTGGGGGGGGGGGGCGGGGGGTTTGGGGGGGGGGGGGGGGGGGAATGACGTCAAGCCGCCTGCCCGCGGGGCCCCCCCTCTGATGAGCGCCACCGGGTCCAAGTGAAGAGGAGGGGCACAGGTGTCCGGGTGAGTATTACTTTTTATTTTTTTTTTAAAATACTTTCTGTCCCTGGGTGCCTATACTGCCTCTGCCCGGCTATATACGCCCCTGCCCTGGGTCCCATAATACCCTGCCCTGGCTATATACTGCCCCGCCCTGGCTATATACTGCCCCCGCCCTGGTAATACTGCCCCTGCCCTGGCTGCCTATACTGCCCCTGCCCCCGGTATATACTGACCCCGTCCCGTCTGCCTATTCTGCCCCTGCCCTGGCTGCCTATACTGCCCCTGCCGCTAATTTCTGCCCCTGCCCCGGCTGCCCATATGCCCCCCCTGGCTGCCAAACTGCCCCCCCTGGCTATAAAACCCCGCCCCCGCCCCGGCTATATACGCCCCTCCCTGGGTAAATACTGCCCCTGCCCTGGTGCCTAACTGCCCCTGCCCTGGCTATATACTGCCCCTGCCCCGGCTAATACTGCCCCCCCTAGCTTTTAATGCCCCCCCGCCCTGGGTCCTATACTGCCCCTGCCCTAGCTCCTATACGCCCCCCCCTGGGGTATAACTGCCCCGCCCCAAACTCCTATACGCCCCGCCCTGCTATAAACTGACCCCGCCCTGGGTATATACTGCCCCCTGCCCTACTGCCTATATCCCCGCCCTGGGTATAACGACCCTGCCCTGGGTGCCTAATGCCCCTCCCTGGCTATATACTGCCCCCCCCATATCTGCCCCCTCTCCCTGGCTTATACGCCCCTGCCCGCCCGCTTATACTGCCCCTTCCTGGGTAATACTGCCCCTGCCCGCTGCCTATACTGCCCCGGGGCCCCCATATACTGCCTCTCCCCTAGCGCCATACTGGCCCCCCCCCTGGCTATATACTCCCCTCCCTAGCGCCTATACTGCCCCTCCCTGGCATATCTGAACCCCGCCCGGCTGCATAATGCCCCCCGCCCCGGGTTATACTACCCCTGCCCCGGCTGCCTAAAATACCCTACCCCTGCTATATACGCCCCCCGCCCCGGGTGCCTATAATAGCCCCGCCCGGCTATAACTCCCCTGCCCGGCTGCCTTTAAAAGCCCTGCCCGGGATATACGCCCCGCCCTGGCTGCCAAAAAAGCCCTCCCCTGGCTATATACTGCCCCTGCCCCGGCTGCCTATAATAACCCTGCCCTGGCTATATACGCCCCCGCCCTGGGGGGTAAATGATGCCCTGCCCGCTATATATGCCTTGCCCTGGCACTGATACCCTCCCGGCTATAATGTCCTGCCCGGCTACCCATACCCTGCCTGGTATATGAGCCCTCCCTGGGACTGATACCCACTCTAATGATGCCCTCCCTGGCTACCTATACCCTCCTTTTTTTCCTATACCCTGCCCTGGCTATATGATCCCCCGCCCCCGGCTACTGATACCCTCCTGGGTACTGATCCCTCCGGCTACCGATACCTTGCCTGGCTACCTATACCCTCCTGGGTACCTATACACGTCTGGCTATAGATGCCCTCCCCGGGTACGTACCCGCCCCGCTACTGACCCCCCGGCTACTGATGCCCGCCTTGGCTACTGATTCCCTGCCCTGGCACTGAAGCCCCCTGGCTTCCTAAACCCGCCTTGGCTATAGATCCCGCCCTGGCTACCTATCCCCGCCCTGGCTATATGATGCCCGCCCTGGGTAATGATGCCCTGCCCTGGTACCCATGCCCCTTCCCCCGGGTACCTTGCCCCCCCTGGCTTTAAAGATGCCCTGCCCGGATACCTAACCCACCCTGGCTATATTGCCCCCTGGGTACCTTTCCCCCCCGGTATATGTGCCCTCCCTGGGTCCATGCCCTGCCCTGGGTACCTATGCCCCCCTGGCATAAGATGCCCTGCCCCGGGAAACCCAACCCTGCCCCCTATAATCCCTGCCCTTTGGGTACCTATACCCTCCCTGGCTATAATCCCCGCCCTGGCTACCTATACCCTGCCCTGGCTACCTATACCCTGCCCTGGCAATAGCCCTGCCCTGGGTATATATGCCCGCCCTGCTACCTTACCCTGCCCTGGTAAATATCCCTGCCCGGCCCGCCTATAATAGCCTGCCTACCTAACACTGCCTTTTCTGCCTATAATAGCCCCGCCTACCTAACACTGCCCTGGCTGCCCATACACTGTCCGCCTGCCCAAAAACTTCCCCCTGCCTATAACTTCCCGTCTCCTATAATGCTCTGTCTGCCGATACTGGCCCTCGCCGTAACTTCCCTGCCGCCTGCATACTGGCCCTGCCTGCCTGCATACTGGCCCTCCTCCTACATACTGGGCCCCGCCGCCTAATGGGGTTTTCCCCATTTACAGCCCCTTATCTGACATTTTTTTTTAATTTCTAATTTTTTTGGGGCTAACAAACCCCTGTTTGGGGGTTGATAGGGAAAATGCTGGGAAAAGAAGGAGTCTAAGTGTATTTTTTGTAAATTTTACTTAGTACTGGGGGGAAGAAGACCGCATGCTTACCGGGCAGAGAAAGAAATGGGAAAGGGGGCGACTCATCAAGAAACGTCATGGATTTGGCCAGAAAAGAAAAGGAAAAGAACAACTCCCCTCATGAGATGTCTCCTGGACTCTGCTTCAGGGGTAATTTACCTGTGGAGTCAGTGCTGTATTTATTTGATGGGGACCTACTCTGTGATGGATTGGGGGGGGTCGTAGGTTTTTTGGGGCTTATGTATTCGTGGGGCTTGTCCCCCGATTGTAAACAAGTGCACACCTACTCTGTGATGAGGGGTTTCTCTGCACCACGGTTTTCTCTCTTTCTTGTTAGGGGGCCTCACACAGACGGTTTTGGGGCATTTTTTTTTTTGGGGAAATTTCAGCATTAAATGTCTGCCTTTTTCCCCAAAACCGCACCGAAAACCCATCAAAAATCACCAAAAACGCTCCGTGTGAAAGCACTTTATAGGAGTTTATTTTTAAAAGTGGGAGGTGCGAGAACAAGGGGCTTTTTTAAGCGGGGTATTAATGTGGGCCCGCTGGGGGGTTAGTGCCAGGGCTGATTTTTATTCCCAGTCCGGCCCTGCTCTCATCGGATAACCGTGCATCTTCTGGAAACTTCTGGTGTTTTTCTTGATTCTGCATCGCCAATAAATTTTATTCATTCATCTCTTTTGACTCAAGATCTAGTTGTAGAAACTACTTTCCATTCCTTATAAACTAATATCTCTCTCTATCTAATCATCTACCCTATCTATCTTCTTTTCTCCTCTCTTTCTATATCTATCTCTATTTATCTAATTCTTTTTCTATCTATCTATCTATATATCTATCTATCTATTTATCTCTATCTGTAAGAAACCATTAAACAGCTGTGATTGGTCCAGTGCCCCAACAGAGTATGTCAATGATATGTCTATTGATTTGCTGTTATCTGTTGCGATCTCCCTGATGTTTTTTTTTTCACCCCCAAATAAATTTTTTCGGTGACATACTTGCACAGTTCCTTTGTGTTTGGGGGAAAATCAACTTTATACCAAACTGAAGAAATGCCTTTTCGTATGATAAAATCTGTAATTCTTAGGTTATGCGATCTCCCAACAAGGCCTCCAGATGAACCCAGAGAAGCAAGTCCCCAAAGTCTTTAAGCTAGTCAACATTTTCTTGGATTTGCCAATTGTTAACACCAGTTTTTTTCTCATTCTCTACCCTAACCCCCAGGTCCTTTGACAAAAAGGGGTAAAAAAAAAATTTGCAGAAGCTATTATCCAACAACTAAAAGACTCTCTTATACAGAAAAAACAGTAAAAAGGGTTTGGAAAAAGACACAGTTCCTCGGACAAACCAATATACCTACAGTGTTGATCCAAAGGAATGCTAAAAAAACCTTTGAGGTGGATGTCAATAGCCCATACAAGAGGAAAAATTCCTTCTGGAATTCTCAAAATCTGTAAACAAAAAACCCTGGGTCAACACGTATTTCCAGAACTAACCCCTTTTAACCTTGAAATTTTTTTTTCAAGAAACCTTAACGCTTCTTAAACTTGGTCAATGACTCCACCATCGCAATCTTATGGCCCCTAGCTCTGTAGTCTTACCGCAGTTATAGTAAAGCATCCTCGTCTGTGGTGATGGTATAACCTTCTTTCCTCTAAACTAACAAAACCCCCGGTCAAGGTTACATCCGGTTTTAAAAAAATCATGCAAGAGATCATGTACTATCCTTCACATATTTGTACATGGGAATTAAAACCCCCATGGCCCTTTTCTTTCCAGGCAACCCCAAAATTTTAAACCGTCTGGCGTAAATCCCCCTTCCCTTTAATAACTTGTCGCAGCCTTTGGGAAAAAAAAAATTTAAAACACCGTGGGGCCAATATAGTCGCTAAAAAAAACCCCGGGTATAATCCTTAAATGTGTAGCTTCGCAAAAAGAAGTCTTTTAGGGGGTGTTTATTAAGTTTTGGCACTTCAGAGTGTCCGCAAACCTGTAATGGTGCCTAAAAAAATACCCAAAATGAGAATGAGGCCCCAAAAAACCAGAGGGGCTCCCCTATTCTAGGCTTGTTTGGTTTTTGTCAAATAGCGCACTAGGGGCACATGGAATATCCTAAAAACTGTAGAACTGGGGGGGAAAAAATATTGATTTGCTTTTGCAAAAAAAAGTGAAATTTTTTAAATTTTTCCCCACTCCTTTAAGGGGATTTGCGCTCTAACATGGGGGAATGCACCCGAAAATTTCGTAATCCATATTTTTCAAGAGAACAAGGGTTACCCTCCCCTCCCCCTC
The DNA here is from genome assembly GCA_025379985.1 of Phyllomedusa bahiana. Taxonomy (NCBI): domain Eukaryota; kingdom Metazoa; phylum Chordata; class Amphibia; order Anura; family Hylidae; genus Phyllomedusa; species Phyllomedusa bahiana. Next base: position 41,587 of record JAODAL010030592.1, read on the forward strand.
GACAATACAATTTTTGGGGACGCCAGGGGGAAAAAGTGCATATCAAATTTTTCGTCGAATACTCCGGATAATCAATTTTAAGAGTCCCCCGTGCCGGGGAGTACGCTGATTAGTGCAGCTCCCAAAGACACAATGTACGCGGACGTACTGTAGCCCGCAATACATCGTGTGAACATACCCTAATTTCTGTGAAACACCTCGAAGGTTAAGAATCTTCCTAAATACTTTTTTGAATACTTTAAAGCAGTGTTTCTCAACTCCAGTCCTCAAGACCCACCAACAGGTCAAGTTTTCAGGATTTCAGCAGCATTGCACAGGTGATATCATTATTGTCAGTGCATTCTGCACAAGTGATATCATTATTGTCAGTGCATTCTGCACAAGGTGATATCATTATTGTCAGTGCATTCTGCACAAGTGATATCATTATTGTCAGTGCATCTGCCTGTGAGTATCCTGGAAACATTGCACGTGTTTATGGTCTTGAGACTGGGTTGAGAAACTCTGCTAAAGGTGCATTTTTTTTAGAAGATCAAAAAATGTCGTCTTCTGTGGAAGATCCGGAACATGACCTTTGAGGGTCTTGAGACTGGGTTGAAAAAACCCTGCTTTAAAGGGTGCATTTTTTTTAGATAGAGTTATTTATGTTATCTCTAACATACAAGCCCCTCAAAGGCATGTCAGAACTGGAACTGGTCACTAAAAAATCTGTTAATTTGAAAAATCTGAAAATTTGAAAAATTACTACTACATTTTTAAGCCCTCTTATATAATAAAAAAATGTTTGGCAACATACAGTATATATATGGAAGATGCATGTTATAAACTCTTTTGTGTGGTATAACTATCTGTCTTAAGGTTTTGAACTTTGAAAACAAGGGTTATATGATCCAAAGTTTATTTCTCACTTAAAGCATAATGTGTCACGATAAAAATCTCTGCATCACATGGATAGATAAAAGAATCAAAAAGGTATTTACACGTGACATGTCCAATTTCAAAAATGGGGCTCTGTCAGGAAGGTCCAAACAGGCTCCTTTTCTGGTCATTATAAAGAAATTTCCTCGTACTTGTTGCTGAAATTCACTTCTTCTGTGCTTCTAGAATTTTCCTGGTTGTAAACTCTTGCCCCAGTATGTGACTGGTCCATTAGGGGTAAGCAGTGCTTAATTTTTGCACACTATCTCCCTATGATTTGTCAGCCCTAGCATGTCAAACCTGCTTTAACCTTTTCTGATCTTTCTATGCCAAACATCAATTTTGCAGATGTATTCTGTAAAAAAGCAAACAGGATGCCTCTCATTGCTTTTCATATGACTGCCCCATATACTTTCTTTTGGGTTCTACACCCCCACAAAATAGGGTCTACCCCCTATCTTCTCCTGAAACAAAATTGATGGTTGCATGTATTAAACCTTTACTGACCAATAGACATATGGGTATATCCTATGGTTGGTAAAAAGCCATGGAGCGGGCTCAGTCACTGAGCCTGCTCCAGAGACAGCAGGTGCCTGCTATCAAAAGGGATCAGAGTCAGCTCCTATCTGATGTGTGCATTGTTCCTCTCCCCAGTTGGCAGAGTGAAGGCTTCCATAGCTGCCATGTTACTTCTCCTATTACTTCCTGCAATAGCCAGGAAATAATAGTTACACCTTCTTGGTACACCTTTCTGTCTTATGTATTAAATGCAGTACAGTGTATAAACAACTGTAGCATCCAGTTTTCAAATACCCTTTGGGGACTACATGTACAAGAAGGCGGAGACGAAAAAACTAACCCATTGAAAAAGAAAAAAAGCCTGTGTCAGAGTTTAAGAAGAATCTGGTTGAGGGTTTCGAAAATACAGCTTTCTCTGAACTTCCTGTATAGATTGCAGAGGACCGATCAAAATCACAGTTAAGAAAATGTATTCCCCTACCTTTAATGACCAAGCTGGGTCTCAGAGGGCCCTATAATTAATCCTTATTAAGAAGGGGACGAGTTGGAGTGACGTTTTGAATTGCCTTTTTGCCCTCAACATGTCTATATGGCGCTCTCCCCAAGGAGAGAGATTCACCTTTCTGAGCCACTCTTTGCCTCCCTCCCACCCAGCAAGCCAGTATAGCACTGCTCTGCACTGATGAGAGGCAAAACCCCAAAACAGCTCTTGTATGCAGATGGGTGATACTGGCTTGGCTAATATCCCTTTTGCTTTCTAAAGATTCAGTGGGTCAAAAGCAAATTGAGGATTTGTTACATCTAATAGAGGGCTCTTGAGCTCCGCAGCTCCTTTCCCATAATGCCTTGTGATATGCAGATGCTTAGTGGAGGGCAAAAAGGCAATTCAAAACTCCACGTCTATAGGGCGCTCTCCCCAAGGAGAGATATTCCCCATTCACATAGAGATGAAGAAGAATCTGAATGAGGGTTTCGAAAGGATAGCTTTCTCTGAACTTCCTGCATAGATTACAGAGGACCGAACAAAATCACAGTTAAGAAAATTTATTCCCCTGCCTTTAATATCTGGATTGTTTGGCAGAATCTCTGGTGCCAAAGTCCCTTATGACTTTGAGAAATTCCACCTGGAAAGACTTGCATTTCACCATCCCAGAAAAGACACGTGCTTTCCTGGGGACTTTCTTCCAATTTGACAAGGCATCATGGAATTGGAATTTTTAAGCGTCTCGGTTTGATCTCCTGACACTATTGGTGGCCATCGCTACCTTAGGACATTAAAAACTTTTGAGGCAGTATGCCCAGTGTGTGCACATAATAAAGTGCTCTACCAAAAGAGGACACTCCACCAACCTCTAACATTGTCATTGGTGCCAGTGTGTGCCATGACAGCTGGATTCTCACCAACACCACCCAGTAATCTGTCAACTCGATATGTGATATGTCAAACTCAAGCCCCAGGAAGATAAAGTACTGTTCAACAGTCCCCATACATACAAAGCCCCCTGTAGGTATATAGCCCCCTGTAAGTACAGGTAGCTAGGCCCCCTGTAGGCAACATGCTCCCTGTAGCTAGGCCCTTTTACATAAAATGCGTCCTGTAGATAGGCCCCTGTGGGTAATATGCTCCCTATAGATAGCCCCCTGTAGGTAATATTCTCCCTGTATATAGCCACCTGCAGGTTATAGGCCCCTGTGTATAACTCCCATAGGTTATTGGCCCCTGTATATAGGCCCCTGTATATAGCTCCCTGTAGGTTATAGGCCCTGTATATAGCTCCCTGTAGGTTCTAGGCACCTCTGATTGATCGGCCTAGAAGATACAATGGCGCAGGAGGCAATGAAATCACCTTCAGCGATGCTTAAAGATGCGGCAGGTCTGGGCTCACACATATATGTGCTGCACAGACCTGGTGCTGAGTTATGCTATTGGGCAGGGTAGGTGGCTACTCGAGAGGGACCCCTGTGCTCGTCTGCTGCCAGGCAACCACTTACCCTGTCCAATGGAAAAGACATCCCTAACTACACCTCAGAGTGTTCCTGCATCCCTCACAACAACTACACCCCATAGTATTCCTGCATCATGTCCAAACATCACAATCTACTGGCCCTTGCTCAGATGTCTGGTGTTAGTACTGTTTTACTTCCACAATAAAAGTCAATGTATTTAATTTTGCTACCTGACCTGCAATTTTTATAGACATATTTATATAGAAATGTTATAAAATATCAGTATAACTTTCACATGTATTTAAAGTAATACAATCTGTATTATTCTTGACAGGTAAATATACCAGAAGTTCAGAGGGACATCTAATATCGGCAGCTTTTGAAGAAGATGATGGTGGTGGTATCACACAAGATACATTTGAACAGCATGCTGTTCTCTCAGATGTACCCTCACCTATTCCCACCAAAGATCTGTCATCTGATTCTTTTAAGCAGGTCCTATCTTTTGATTCTTCACAGACTATCATGCAAAATAAAAGTTATGAAACAAGTGTAGAACATCAAAGAACTCTCTCACAAGATCAACTATTTTCATGTTCAGAATGTGGCAAATGTTTTATTCAGAAATCCGATCTTGATAAACATCAAAGAATTCACACAGGAGAAAAGGCATTTTCCTGTTCATAATGTGTCAAATATTTTAATAAGAAATCAAATTTTGTTCAACATCAACGATGTCACACAGGAGAGAAGCCGTTTTCATGTTCAGAATGTGGCAAATGTTTTTCTCAAAAATTAATTCTTGAAAGACATCAGAGATGTCACACAGGAGAAAAGCCATTTTTATGTTTAGAATGTGGAAAATATTTTACTCAGAAAGCTCATCTTGTTCAACATGAAAGAACTCACACAGGAGAGAGGCCATTTTCATGTTCAGAATGCGGAAAACGTTTTATTTCTAAATCAGATCATAATAAACATCAAAGAAGTCACACAGGAGAAAAGCCATTCTTATGTTTAGAATGTGGCAAATGTTTTAAACGGAAATCTGTTCTTGTTCAACATCAACGATCTCACACAGGAGAAAGGCCATTTTTGTGTTCAGAATGTGGAAAATATTTCACTCAAAAATCACATCTTGTTCGACATCAACGATCTCACACAGGAGAGAAGCCATTTTCGTGTTCAGAATGTGGCAAATGTTTTGCTCGAAAACCAATTCTTGAGAGACATCAGATGTCACATAAGAAAGAAACCATTTTCATGTTAAGTATATAGCAAACATATTTTTTTAAGTCAACCTTGTAAACATAACAAAACAGCCATTACTTATAGGGGTTGTCTCACTGCAAGGATTGCTTTTTATGTTAAAGATCATGCAAAAACAAGTCACTCTGCAATATGTGTCCATTTACAGTTTCCTACCTATTCCTAGAAATCCCCTCTTGTATGGTCTGCATCAGCTCCTCAGTTCCCTATAGCTACAGCCCTGTTGCATCTCGCCTCACTGTAGGCACTGGTCACTACATCTACAGACCTGGTATCCTTAGCAGTTCATCACTGCAGGGCAGTAGTAGCCAGTAAAGCCAGTAAACATGCTCCTGAATTCAAAAATTAAAATGAGATAAGATGAATCGATGTAGTGAGGCAACCCCTTTAATATACTTAATAGAGGCGGCCTTGAGTTCACCATGGAACATAACATCTCATCTCTATACCCCTTGGTTTAAATTTCCCTCTTGAATAAAGAAATTATTAATATTAAGGGAAATTTTAACTTCAATGAAGATGGGGCAATAACTCAGTTTATCTTTTTGGGTATTTAATTTTCCTTTGTGACACGCTCCTAGTTTTTTGCAAGATATGTCCAATGTAAACTCTTTGAGGCATAAAGGAGAAAAGGGATGAAACTCCCTGTAAGAGTTGATTGACATATACGCTTCAACTAATCCTCAATATTTGCAATGTTTTCAGCTAAAATTGTAAAATGGATAAAAGGTGGTGGTTTTGTATTTTTAAAATTTTGTATTTATTTATATATTTCTTTTAATATTCCACAAGATTTTATTGAAAATGTTTAAGTTTACAAAGAGTATACAATAAAGTGAATCAATAATTTTTTTCCTGAGTTTGCTTAGTGAATCATAGATCTTTTAAAGGGGATTTGCAGTGGAGAGAGGGAGAGGGGAGGGGGGAGTGAGGAATCCAAAGGGAGCGTCTCAAAACTTAAGTGAACTAATAAACAGTACAACAGTGGATTCAATACAGCAAGACACAGAGCCTCAGACGGCACTGTCAGGAGAAACCTTATCTGCTAAGCAGCTTATGTAATGTAAACAAATCACGGAGCTGACAGAGACGCACACAGACACACACAGCCAGAGCACAGAGCCCTGCATAAGGGGATCCTGTGACATGTTCACTCAAATAATCAAACTATAACTTGTGAATTCTGTATACAAAAAAGAACACCTATTCTAAACAGCAGATTGAAAGCTTCTTCATCAGATAAAGCAGGGATCTAATAACACTACAGCTAGTTATTCTGTATACAAAAGAAAACATATTGCTACCCGGTGCCTTAAAAGACCATTCATTCTGCCTGTCATCAGATAAGAAGTGATTCACGCAAGCGCGGCCTTTCAGCTCCTGGGTCGTGACTAGGGGAAGCTTTGTGGTAACCAAGGGGGGTTGAGAAATGCTGTAGCTCTCAGAGTTTTTACTTTTTTTAATCACATATATTTAGAAAACTGATTAAATACCCATTTTGGAGGTATTGTTCCCACGTCAACATTACATGGTGGCAAAACCCCTTTAAGTCTATAAAAGCAGACCAAATATGACATTAAAGTATGATTACGTGAGCTAATAAGATAAATTAACAAACATATTCAGAAAATGAAAACATTCATGAAATCAGTGTGTGTTATAGTTGGTATTATTGACAAGAAATAAAACAATACAAATAAAAAAAAAGGTCAGTAGAGGTTTAGGAGAGGAAATGAGGCAGATGTCGATGATAAGCGTGAAGTGTGAAAATTGTATAAAATAAACCACTCCCAGAAAAAAGTGTAGTGGATTGGAAGCTCAGCCAATGGTTTTATTCAGATGATCCTCTTGGTCAGAAGGGTGGGTGTTTTGCCAAGTTTTGTCAATACAGGTTCTAGGTACAGCTTTAAAGAAGGCCAATCAGTCAGGTTACAACGCAATTTTATTTAACATAGGAATCAATCAATTATGATAAACTAGTTACAGAAAATAGTGTGACATTGTGTACAGTTTTGCTAACTATGTATTTACAAAGGTAAATACTTACAAACTTCACCTCCTCAGAGCTTATAACATCACCTGTTTTTTTATAACTTCAGCCATTGAAAAGCTAAATGGCGAAAACAGGGAACTCCAGGATGGACTTTCACTCAACACCAGCGAGAGCGTCCTCAGCACTGGGTACCAGCTTCTAATTTCACCAAAGCCTCTCTGGTTCTCATATGTCTTAAACAAAAAAACTAGCAGACACAACCTACGTATTGTGTCCCCTCAGAATACAAAGTTCTTTTGTATGACCTCATCTTGTATCATGGAGGGGCCAGCTCCCTGAGTTTAAGATAAGGAAATACAGAATCCCTCGAAACCAGACGATGCGGTGCCCCCTTAGGTCATAAATTAAGTAACTGAAGGCTGTTGGCTTGAGCGCTAAACAGAGTATGCAAGCCTGTGTGATTATAACTTGTGATACAAAAATGGAAATTATAATTAGTTTAATATACAAGAAATGGAAATTATGACATCAAATAGTCACATATTTCACTAGCGCTACAGTGAGCTAACAGTTCTTCCATATGATACGTCTGGTAAATTTCAGTAAACCAAACCAACCAAACTTATCAGGGGACGGAAGAACCTTAGGTCTGAGGAGAGGTTAGGAGAATTGAACTTATTTAGTCCTGAGAAAAGACGGCTTCAGGGGGACATGATTCATTTATATAAATATATAAATGGTCCCTACAAATAGTATGGGGAAAAATGATTTAAAGTAAAGCCCCCCAAAAGACAAGGGACATTCCCTTCGGCTGGAGAAAAAAGGATTCAATCTCCAAAGGAGAAAAGCGTTATTACTGTAAGAACTGTAAATCTGTGGAATAGCTGCCTGAGGAGCTGGTCACAGCAGGAACAGTTGGGATTTTAAAAAAGGCTTAGATAACTACCGAAACTAAAGAACATTAATGCGTAGTAGCCTGTAACATTCTGGATCCTGGCTGGTGGCGGCTCCGGGGGCCCGAGATAGGGTCTCACTGAGCAGATTGGTTCTTGCCTTGTGGGTTTCAGGGCTTTAACCAGTGGGGAGGCTGGGCTTTAAAATCCTTGTCTTTCCCCCCCTTCAACCACATTTTACCACCATTGGTTGAACTTGATGGGCCACGTGTCCTTTTTTCAACCGTACTATGTAACAAACCATTCATCTAAAGTAGGGAATCAGAAGCTTTACTTGGATTACAGTTTTGGCATCAGTTGGAGTGCTTTAATAATGATCTTTTGTATGCTGGAATTGATAAATCAAACAAATATTAAGCAGGCCTCAAGGAATTTAGAATAAGAAACTTCCTTTAAATTTCTTAAGGACTTTATAAACTCTCTCCCAAAAGCTTTAGAGAGAAGGGCAATCTCACCAAACATGGGCCATCGTACAATTCACCCACTACACTGTCAAAAACATTATTTTTGAAGGGTAC
>JAODAL010030593.1:0-49702 GCA_025379985.1 Phyllomedusa bahiana
ACATAAAGAGGGCCTGGGTCTATAAAAGATTGCCACCACCCTGAAACTGAACTGCAGCACGGTGACCAAGACCATACAGTGGTCTAACAAGACAGGTTCCACTCAGGACAGGCCTCGCCATAATCAACCAAAGAAGTTGAGTGCACGTGCTCAACATCATATCCAGAGATGAGTGCTGCCAGCATTGCTGCAGAGGTTAAAAGGGTGAGGAATCAGCCTACCAGTGTTCAGACCACACGCTGCACACTGCATCAAATTGGTCTGCATGGTTGTCGTCCCAGAAGAAAGCTTCTTCTAACGATGATGGACAGGAAAACCTGCTGTTAGCTGAAGAAAAGCAGACTAAGGGTGCTTTCACACAGTGTGTTTTTTGTGTGGTTTTTTGCAGAAATGCACAGCATTAAACTGCCTTTATTGCTGTACATTTCTGCAAAAAACGCACCACAAACTCACTGTGTGAAGGCACCCTTAGTTTGCCAATGCTGTATGCTGAGATCAGCCCCACAACATGATGTTTCCACTTCCAAACTTCATTGTTGGTATTGTGTTTTTGGGGTGCCTTTGGGTTTCCAAACATGATGTATATTATGGCATCCAAAGAGTGGAATTTTGGTGTCATCTGACCAGACTGCATTCTCTCTGTATTTCACATGCTAGTCTAAATGTTGATGAGCAAACTTTAAACATGCCTTAACATGTTTTTTGTTCAGCAATGGAGTCTTGTGTGGTGAGCATGCATACAGGCCATGGAGGGGGAGTGCATTACTTTGAAACAATCGTACCTGCTGATTCCATGTTTTTCTCTAGCTCTCCACAGGTGGTCCTTGACTCTTACATAATTATTCGTATCACTCCTCTGTCTGAAATCTTGCAGAGGGCCAGTTTATGGTGAAATGATTTTCTTTTCACTTCAATTTTATGGCCCCAACAGTGCTCACTGGAACCTACATTAGTTTAGAAATTCTTCTGTAATCTATATCATCAGTATGTTTTGCAACAATAAGGTTGCGAAAGTCTCGAGACAGCTCACTGGTTTTACCCATCATGACATGTTTCTTGTGTGGCACCTTGGTATTGAGACATCTTTTTATAAGTCATCAGTTGAACCCGCTGATATTATTTCTCACTAAGTGGCAGGATTACTTTCTAATTACTAATAGATTTCTGCTGGTGTCATGAATTTCCATGGTTCTAGCTGTGTCATTTATCATTATTACACATAATTTATGGACTTCTGTGGATTGATTTCTTTGCCTGTGTGGATTGGATGGCTTATTACCGACATCTGGTGAGAATTTCATGTCAATAACACCTTTAGAAATATATTTACTTAGAAAATTGGAGACGTGTTCAATACTTATTTCACCCGGTATAGAGTAAATTTCCGACTATACAACAATTGTTGGATTGACTATATTGATTACTGAAATACCACAAATTATTCCAGAGGTCAAACAAACTCTCCTCCTAAAGTCAACTTTTATCATTCCCACTGTTCAGCAAACGCCTAGATTCAGCTGCACATGTCAAATGTGGATTATGTTATGGAATCACCACTGCTTTAACCCCTGGTAAATTTACCATGGTGATGTCCACTGTGAAAATGTACTAGAAATCTGCTACAGAATTTTTATTATTATTTATTTTAAAGGGGTTGTCTCGCTACAAAGAATAGCTTTCAAGATGTAGGGAACAATAAATGAAGATATTTTTCAAATATATTGCTTTGTTCATCTTTTTTTGTTAAGGAGCTACAAGTGATTTTATCACCAACCTGGCTCTTTCTGTTCCCTCAGTGACCGACCTGTGTACTCCTTCTCCTCTGCTGTTTGTTCTATATGATATCAGGGAGTGATGTCATCACACAGGTCTCGTGGCAGCTCTGTGCTGGACGACAGTAAAAAGCTTGATTTTATCTGATCTTTCAGACAAAAGCTTGTAATTACTGGTGTTTACTTTAGATAAAGCTCCTGCTAGCAGTTTCAGAGAGGCTTCTAAGCTAATCTAAACTAATTAGCAGACTGAAAACACGGAGTTGAATACATGGAGTGAATGCACAGGAGCTCATATTCTAATTACAGACAGTCTGACCAGGAAGTGACAGGATGCATCTATGAAACTCTCGACGGGAGACAACCCCTTTATGGTGCAATGGCAACACCAAATGATTAACAACTGGTACAGAGGGAGCCGACAGCTTACAATGTAGGAAGAAGGATTGAGACAGAAGGTGAGGGACTGACATGTTTGTGGGAGCAGCAAAGTTATTGGAAATTGTAGGTTATCCTGAAAAGATGGGTTTTTAGCTTGCTTTTGAAACCAGTGAAGGTGGTGGAGATTCTGATGTGTTATGGTAATGAGTTCCCGAGTATGGGGAAAGCACAGGAGAAGTCTTGGAAATGGTTGTGTGAGAAGCTGACAAGAAGGTCCTGTGAGGAACGGAGTTTGTCTATGGGGAGATATCTGGAGATTAAGGCAGAGATATATGGAGGTGAGAGGCTATGGAGAGCCTTGTAGGTCATGGTTAGTAACTTGAAGTCATTTTGCTGTCCAATGGGTAGTCAGTAAAGGGATTGTGAGAGGAGAGAGGAGTAGCAAGGACATAGATGAGACAAGCAGCAGAGTTGGAGAAGAAGAAGGAGGATATAGATGATTCTAGGGCATTCAGCGATCCTGGAGATCTGGAGGGTCAGAGATATAAAGTTGGGTGTCATCAACATACAGGTGGTAGTGAAAGCCATGTGATGCCAAGAGTGTAGATAGAAAAGAGTAGAGGGCCCAGGACAGAGTAAGCATACTGCAGATTTAGTAATATTTTCATTTGGAAATGTCCACAGCATTTAGGTAAGATTTGTAAAATCTCATCCAGTTGTCTGCTTTTGTAATAATGGTGTGGATTTTACCTGTGCAAATCATCAAATGATCTGTGGATCCCTCAACAGTATGTCCCTCTGTCTTGCTGTGATTGTTCTCTCTTTGTATGTCAAGATAGAGAAGTGTCTCCTGGAGAAGCAAGAGCTTCCTTATCTATGGGACTTCTCATGGACTCACATAAAGTCTCTACCAGGGGCATAACTACCGGGGTAGCAGGGGTAGCAGTTGCTCCGGGGCCCGTGCGCTCAGGGGGGCCTGCACCTCGGGGCAGCTGCTACCGCGTCCACTACCCCGGTAATGCAGCTCCTGGACCCGCCGGCAGTGAACTTAAGGCCGTGTTCACACGGCTTATTCACGGCGGATTTGTGCGCCGTATTGAGCGCACAAATCCGCCGTGAATACGGGGCGGACGGGGCGGGGCCGGACCCGCGGCGGGGCGCCGCTCCCGGCCCCATAGACAATTTGCATTGTTTACGGCGCGTCCGCGCCGTAAATAAGGGTGCATGTCACTTTTCCCCCCGCGGCGTTTTTGCCGAGCGGGAGAGCGACGGAATCCACTGTTCTCATGAGAGCAGTGGATTACCGTAATGACTCCGACAGATTGGCGCCGTATTGAAGCGCAAATCCCGGCGCAAAAATACGGCGCCAATCCGTCGGCAAATAAGCCGTGTGAACGGGCCCTAACAGTTCACTGCTGCGGGCGCAGAGCTGAGGGGCCCGGCGCATCCCGCCTCTGAACGCCCTACGGCCCGAGCGTTCAGAGGCAGCGCTGCCCGGTAGCAGAATGGAGCGCCGATCGCTCCGCTCTGCTACTTCCCCTGCCGGCTCTCTGTGATCACGTGGGCACGCACCGTGACGTCACCTCACCGCGGCGCCCGCGCTGAGCACAGAGGCTGCAGTGCAGCGCATGGGGGGAGCATGGCCGAGGTAAGTAAATGATTTCTTATTTTACCTCCCCCTAAGTCTGCCTGTATACCCCATAGCCTGCCTGTATACCCCATAGCCTGCCTGTATACCCATATAAGCCTGCCTGTATACCCCATAGCCTGCCTGTATACCCCATTGGCCTGCCTGTATACCCCATAGCCTGCCTGTATACCCCCATAAGCCTGCCTGTATACCCCCTAAGCCACCTGTATACCCCATAGTCATAGTTGCTAACTTTTGAAATTGAAAAAGCAGGAGATTGTAGAGGGCGGCGCGCTCCGCGGCAAAAATTTGCATGAACACGCCCATATTGTCGGTGTGCCACGCCCTTTCAAAAAGCCCCACCCACTCCACCTAACTGCATAACGGCTTTGGAAGAAAGCCAGGTAGATGCCCTTATAGCCAGGTAGTAGCCCTCCATAACCAGGTAGTGCCCCTTACAGGCAGGTAATGCCCCCTTGTACCAAGTAAGATGCCCCCCTTGCAGCCAGGTAAAATGCCCCCTCTGTAGCCAGGTAGAGCCCCCTCTGTACCCGGTAAGCCCACTCTGTAGACAGGTAGAGCCAAATTTGTAGCCTGGTAGATGCCCCTTTGTTGCCAGGTAGATGCCCCCTTTGTTGCCAGGTAGATGCCCCCTTTGTTAGCCAGGTAGTGCCCCCTTTGTTAGCCAGGTAGATGCCCCCATTGTTAGCCAGGTAGACCCCCCTTGTTACCCGGTAATGCCCCTTTGTTAGAAAGGGAGTGCCCCATTGTAGCCAGGTAGTGCCCCCCTTTGTAACAGGTAGGCCCCCCTGGTGCCAGGTAGAGCCCCCCTTGTAGCCAGGTAGAGGCCCCCCTTTTTCCCAGGTCCCCCCCCATTTTACCAAAAAACCCCCCCATTTATCAGGTAAGCCCCCCTATAACTAATAAAAATAAAAAAAAAAAACACTTACCTCACCAGGCTCCCTCAGCGGGCCAGGTCCGGACTCCCCCGGCCAGGCCCGGACGACCATAGGAAAAGGGGCATTTCCCGGGGGGGCTCTAGGGTCCGGGCCGCAGGGCCGGCCCGGACGCCCGCCGAGGGGGCGGTTTCCCCCCCCCCGGGGGCCCCGGGGCCCGGTCTGTGGCGCGCTACAGGGGCCGCAATGGTTGCATCAGCGCCCGGCCCCCCTGTGGCGGGGCCACAGGCCCCCCCCCTCCCACAGGGTGAGGCCGGGTCCCGCCCCAACCATGCAGCCTCAGGGCCGCCGCCGCCCCGCGGGGGTGAAAGCAGCGGCCGAGGGAACACGGGGATTAGATCCCCGTCTGTTCAGCCCCCCAGGGGGCCGCGGGCAGGCGCGCCCCTGTAATGACGTCATCGGCCCTGCTCTGCGGCCCCCGCACTCTGCTGGCGGACACCGGCTCCGGAGTGAAGGGGAGGGGGACAGCGGGTTCCGGGTGAGTTTTAAAAGTTTTTTTATTTTTTTTTTTAAACACTTTCTGTCCCTGCTCCCTTTACTGCCCCCTCCCCTGGCTTATACTCCCCTGCCCTAGCTCCTATACGCCCCTGCCCATGCCTATACCCCCCTGCCGGGCATATACTGCCCCTGCCTGGTATATACTGCCCCTGCCCCGGCTCCCATACTGCCCCGCCCGGGTCCCTATACCCCCCTGCCCTGGCTTTATATGCCCCTGCCTGGCTGCCCTATACTGCCCCTGCCCTGCCCTGGCTATATACTGCCCCTCCCCCTGCCCGGGTATATACTGTCCCTGCCTGGCTATTACTCCCCCCCCCGGTATATATTTTCTCCCCACCCCCTGGCTATATACGCTACCCAGCCCTGGTATTACTGCTACCCACCCTGGCTGCCTATACTGTACCCAGCCCGGGGCTGCCTAACTGCCCCTGCCCTGGTGCCTATACTGCCCCTGCCCGGGCTCCTATAATACCCTGCTCTGGCATATACTGCCCCTGCCCGTGCCTATAAACCCTCCCTGGCTATATCTGCCCCCTGCCCTGGTTTTAAATAATGCCCCTGCCTGGATATGCTGCCCTGCCAGGCTGCCATAATACCCTACCCGGGGCTATATATGCCCCTCCCCTGGTGCCTATAATACCCTCCCCCGGTATATGTTTTCCCTGCCCTGGCACCTATACCTGCCCGGGCATATGATGCCCCCCTGGATACCTATCCCCTCCCCTGGCTATATGGCCCTCCCCCGGCTACCTATACCCTGCCCTGGCTACCAAAAACCCGCCCGGGCTATTGGCCCTGCCCTGGCTACCATACCCTGCCTGGCTAATGATCCCTGCCCGGGCTCCCATACCTGCCCTGGCTCCCTTAAAATACCCTCCTACCTATACACTGCCCTGGCTCCCTTACCTGTCCTGCCCCTTTATACTCCCCCTCCTGCCTATTTTAATGGCCCTGCCTGCTCATAGGGCCCCCTGCCGCCTAATGGGGGTCTCCCTTTTACATGCCACTTATCTGACTTTTTTTAATTTTCTAATTTTTAGGGTCTAACAGACGCTGTTTGGGAATTATGGGAAAAGTGCGGGAAGAGAAAGAGTCTAAGATGAATTTTGTAAATTCTACGGGACAGTAGTGACCACTGAAAGAAGACATTGCACCCGTACCGGACGAGAAAAAAGGGAAGGGAACGACCATCAGAGAAGAAACATGGGGGTTTGGGGCCCAGAAGAAAAAAAGGAAAGAGAACAACCCCCATCAAGATGACGTCTCCTGTGAGTCTCTGCGTCGGGGGTCTTTTACTTTGTGTTGAGTCGTGTGTGTTCATTGTTGGTGACCGACTATGGGTATGGATTGGGGGGGTTGTAGGTTATGTTGGTTTTAAAGTAGGTATTTGGGGGTTTCCCTGATTTAAAGAAAGTGCACACCTCTCTGTGGTGAGGGGTTTCCCTGCACCAGGGTTTTCTCTTTTCTTGTGTGTGGGGGGGCCTCACACAGAGGGGTTTTGTGATTTTTGATGCTTTTTTGTGGAGAAATGTTCAGCATTAAACCCCGTCCTTCTGCACAAAACCGCACCGAAAACCCTAAAAATGCACCAAAAAGGGTCCGTGTGAAAGCACTTTATGGTAGTTTTTTTTAGACAGTGGGGGAGGTGCGAGAACAAGGGACATTTTTTTAAAACGGGTATTGTATGTGGGGTGCTGGGGGATTAGTGCCAGGCTGATTTTTTTTCCCATCCGCCCCCGTCCCCGGCCCATCACTCAGGCGCAGGGGATGAGTACGCCGGCGTCAACCCCTGCGACACGAGGGGTATGTCAGCGCCAACGGCCCCCCCCCCCTCGCTGTACATACAAAGGGGGAAGGGAGGGGGAACGATCCCTCCTGCCTTTCCCCCTACTGCTGCTGACGTGGGCGCGGTCGCCAAGCATGAAACTCACCCCCTGTAGGGGCACCCCGGGGGCGCTAGAGAAAAGCACCAGCGCTACTCTTCTCCCAGTCCCCCCCGCTGCCTGCTGGCGGCGGGAGGGAAAGCCAATCTGTGGGGAGGGCGGGGGGGGGGACCCCCATTAGCGGACCCCCCCCGCCAAAAGCGGGGGGTTAGCTGTATGCCCCCAAACCTGCCGTATACCCCCCTAACCTGCCTGTATACCCCCTTGCCCGCCTGTAAAACCCCCCAAAGCCTGCCCGTTTACCCCCTAAACCTGCCTGTATACCCCCCAAACCCGCCCCTATACCCCTACCTGCCCTATACCCATAGCTGCCCGTATAAAACCCCCTACCCCGCCTGTATAAAACCCCTAAGCCCGCCTGTATACCCCCCCTAAGCCTCCTGATACCCCCTAGCCTGCCTGTATACCCCTTAATCTGCCCCGTATACCCCATAGCCTGCCTGTATACCCCCATGAGCCTGCCTGTATACCCCATACCTTCCTGAAATACCCAAGCCTGCTGTATACCCCTTTTGCCTGCCTGATCCCCAAGCCAGCCTGTATCCCCCCATAAGCCTGCCTGTATACCCCATAGCCGCGTATACCCCATTACCTGCCTGTATCCCCCATACCCCGCCTGTAAACCCCCATAACCCCTGAACCCCCCATAGCCTGCTGTATATCCCCATAACCCCCGCCCCTTTGTTATCCCCCCTAGCTGCTTATACCCCAATACCGCTGTAAAAAAACCCTCCCATAATCCTCCCTTGAAAAATCCCCCCCCATTACCTTTTTCCCCTGTTATCCCCATAGCCTGCCTGTATCCCCCCATAGCCACTGTATACCCCCATAACCCCTGCCTGTAACCCCCCCAAAAACCCCTCCCTTTTGTATCCCCCCTTTAGCCTGCTGTATACCCCTTTTAGCCCCTGAAAACCCCATAGCCTGCTGTAAAAACCCCATAACCTGCCTGTATACCCCTATTTTAAAAGCCTGCCTGTAAAACCCCATAGCCTGCTGTAACCCCATAGCCTGCTTAAAAAACCCCATAACCCCAATTTTGAAACCCATCCTAAGCCTGTCTTTATCCCCCATAGCCGCCTGATACCTCCATAAGCCCCCCTGTATACCCAAAACCCCTGCCTTATACCCCCATAACCGTCGGTATACCCCCATAACCTCCCTTAGACCCTCATAACCTCCTGAGACCCCCATAAGCCTCCCTGTAACCCCCCATAAGCCTCCCTTTATACCCCCTACCCCCTGCCCCTGAATAGCCCTATCTACCGGAAGCTGTCTGCCTATGACCCCCAAAATACCCCCCAAAGCTTGCCTACCAATAAAACCCCCAAAAAGCCTCCTGCTACTATATGGGGCCCCTTACACCTAAACCCTACCTATAGGCCCCCTATACCCACCTAACCCCTGTCTACCTGTAGGGTTTCCCATACTACCAAAACCCCTCCTCCTATATGGGCATCTTTTGGCTACCAAACCCTTTCCCTTTTTGGGGCCCTATATATCCTACCCAAACCTGCCTGCCTAAATGACCCCATATACCGGGGGGGCATTGGAAAAAGTCGGATTCTAAGATTTTGTGTCTAAATCGCGGGGACAAGTGGTCGGGAAGTCACATATGGCGGGCGGACCGGATGCAGTACAAAGGGGAAAGTCAACGACTCGTCAGAGAGACGTCACCTAGTGATGTCCACAAAGATGTACCTACATTTAAACACTTATAATGTCTACAGTCCTGTTGCTACACTCGGTGTCTACACTATATGGTCCACTTATGGAGGAAATAAACAGTCTGCAGAGCCTGTGTACACAAGTATTAACCACTATATGGCGGAATATTGGGTTCATTTGTGGGTACTGATCATTAATAGTGTAGGGGTATTATTCAGTTCACATTGTTCGTGTTCCTGGTGGTATAGTCAGCTCCATATTAGTATGTTATTGGTAATGTTAGACTTGGTATAAGTGAGATTTGATTGTAGCAGTATATTGGTGATATGAATGGTGAGGTATTTTACACCCTTGAATTATCTACAAATCTAACCGCATGTTCCTGGTACATGGTCGTGGTCAGGGAGGGTGGGAGGGGTAGGGGCCCCATCCAAAAGTTTGCTTTGGGGCTTTGGCTTCTCTAGTTACGCCCCTGGTCTCTACTGTTCTCTACTGGCCTCCATCTGTCTGAAGGATCTGCAAAGGTTCCTTGGTTTTTATTTCCCAAACTACCACCTCAGTTTATCCAAATTATCGATGACGCCCATTCAGCGCCATCTCCACCCCCACCCCCTACATCCTCCAACCAATGGACCTGTTACCACCCCCCCCCCACTCACCATTTCCTTTCACCCAACCTCGAAAAAGGACACAAGACAGGGTTGGATGAAATTGCCACAGCGCCTGTTTTATTAACATAAATACAAATATACAAAACATTCCAACAGTAGGTAATGCACCCGCATACCTCTGTTCCCTCAAAACCCAACGGATACACCAAAACCTTATCCGTAACCATGGGCGCTTGAGGTCCTTGGAGCTAACTTAGGACTGGCGGAAAGCCCGATGTTCCGATCTCCTTTTACCTTGCCCTCCGCCGTCACCCCCGACACAAGGGCACCAAAAGCACCTCAGGTGCAATACAACTCACCACAGCTCTCAAGGAACCACCTCCCCTGCAGAGCCCCCGCAATGCGCCAGACCAATCCTTAAAGGCCACCAAACAAGGGAGACCTAGATTCCATCTTAGCCACCCCCACCGAATTCTACAAACTCCAAGACCCCCCACCCCGCCACCGCGAGCAAGAATGTACCCCTCAAGCATGCGACCGCACCCCACAGCCCAAAGCCCTTTCTATAACCGTCCTAAATGCCAAGACCACCACAAATCCAATCCGATGGCGTTCAAGTGAACCCCCGTCTCCCCTCCAAAAAATCTCCTTCCCCCAGCTCCCAAATCCCGATGGCGCACGAACCAGTCTCCACCATTCCAGCCCCACGAAGGCCGCAACCACCGCCCATTAAGCGTTATGCCAGCCCTATTAATACCCACCAAACGACCGCCGCAAGCGGCCAACACCTCCGAGGGAACCCATAGCCTACCACAACCAGTGATTAAACCCTGGGATGGGATATAACGTATACATCACCCCACACCTCAAGCAAATCGGAACAGATGTCCCGAAACAAACTCACTCATCTTCAACGGGATAGAACCCCCAAATCTATTACCATCCGCATGCGCACTACAATATCCGGTGACGAACCCAGCTTGCAAATCTGTCAAACTCCGGCATGGACATTCCGCCACCTCAACCTTGGATCCCAGCCACCTAATCACCGCCAAGCTGTGAGTCAATCACTCCCATCTGCAGACCGCTCTCCCGCCAAGCCGCTCGCTCCGCACCCGTTGCAACGAACGAGTGGCAAGAAATCCACACCAAGCAGCCACCGGGAGCTAAAAGACAAAACCAAAGATAACAAAACACGCCGAATAACAACAACAAGAACGACCCCCAACAGAGAAAAAACCTGTGCTGCGTACCATCTCCCTCAAAAACAGCCCCATTCTCCCTCCTCCAGGACACACCCCCCGCCTACCGAAAACTCCCGCACTGATCCAACCAGGTTGTGGACGGATATAATATCCGGAACTTCTCCGTGTCCATCTCCGATCCTCTCACCGCATCCGGACCCCAGCCCCCAGCTGGCCGCCTCCGTTGCTGCCCCAATCCTAAAAGAATGCGGAGCAAATTCCCGACGGGTCCAGACCCATCACCCCCCCACAGCTCCTCAAAACAGCCGTAAACTCGGAACCGGGACAAAAATGACCATCCGCATGTCTCAACAGCGGGCCACCGTGCCCCAATAACGACCCCTCCCCTTTGTTAAGCCATATAACATCTAAGGGGAACACACAACGAGCCTGGACCGCAACCCAGCAGGACTCTCCGTCCCCTCCCCGTCTGGTCAGTTTTTGATCTCCTTGATACCAAAACCTTCCAAACCCCCCTCAACCGACCACACATCCCTATCCAATAAGCACCTACCACTGCCTAGACGGGCATAATCCAGCTCACTGATACCAAGGCCCCAAAAAAGGCCAGCAAAAAGGGCCAGCCGGAACAGGGAAACCTCCAATCAAGGAACACACCGAAGCAGCAAGACCCCCAACTCAAATTCCAGCAATCGAAAAATGATCCGGGCCGCCTACATACGCCACCGACCGCCGCCATCCGGTACCGCCCCTCAACGCTTGCGTGACTAAAAAACCTCGAGACATCCCTCAAACCCCGCCAAACGAAAACAAATCGCCAAGCCGATACCAAACAGAGACCCTGGGAAACCAACCAACCCTCTCACGAACATGGACCCAAAAAAAGAACAGAGCCTCAGCGTGTCCATCGGACACTCTACCACCCCGAGACCCCCCAACCATGTCTCCCAAACTCCCAAGAGGCCTGACAACGCCCTCCAGGTAACCCGCCGCTAGCCGATGCCCTAAACAACCAGGTCCGCGGCGGACATACCACGTTCACACAAATCCGGGGGCAAGAAATCCTCAGTCCGCCGCGTCCGGATCCACGTCCCGAAAGCGAACACCACTCGCAAAACGGTTCAATGAATCCACAATGTCATTTTGAATCCCCGGGAACATGAACCTGGCCACCACCCAAGCATTTAATTCAAACACCGCAACACAAGAGTCTCTAAGCAAACGAACCACCGCGGGGACGACGCCAGACTGCGAGTTAATGCTTGCACCACACCGAGGTTGTCACAGATGAAAACGCACCTCCGATTTTCTACTTTCTGACCCATAAATAACTCCACCACAATGGGGAACAACTCCAAAAGTGCCAAAGTTCTAACCAAACCCTCGTCACCCCACCTCGCAGGCCACCCCCCTACACACCACCCCCACTCCGCGGCGCAATACGCTCCAAAACCAACACCCCCAGCACATCCTCCGTATAAAACTCCACCCTCTCCATTGGACACTAAACCGGCTCCAAAATCAAACACCGTCCTATATACTTCTGCAAAAGGCCTCCCATACCCTCATCAAATCCTCCTTCAAACATTAAACTGCCTTGAAAGCGTATGAAGTGATGTTGAGCTCCCCTCGGACCCCGGACGTAGCTGCGCCAACCTTCTGCAAAAACACTCGACCCATCGATAATTCTACACAAAATTTCACTTTCCCTAAAAAAGACTGCAACCTCTGTAACGGCAAAACCCCTTCATAAGGAGCAGGGACCTGGCTACTTTGCGGCCCCTCAGTCCGCCAACTTATCTTCCCTGCAAACGACCCAAAACTACCAAAGCAATAGAATCGATAAAATCCCAAAAAACTGAGGCACGTAGCTGGGCCAAACCGACTTTTCCTGGCGTCAACGGCACCCCGAACCTGTCTCGAGCCCACGCATGGCCCCCCAATGCCACCAAACAATCGCGACTCTGTCGGCCAACAAACACGAAGTCATCCAATTTTGGATCACTGACACAACGCCGGAAAACATCCCGCACCACCCACTCCAAAAAAACTAAACTTCTCAAAACCGGAGATCGAACACCCTTTGGGCAGACACCGCCCAAACAAAAAACCCCCCCCCCAAAAAAAAACCCAGGCCCGAACACTGGGTTGGTAAAAACCCTTTTAGAAAACAAAAAAGCCGATCAATGTCGGTTTTTGCATCAACCCCCCCCCCCCCCCGTAATTTTAAACCCCACGAACCGTTTCATAAAAAGAGGTGTATTCCACCGAAAAAAGATCGGGTCAACCCCCCATCATTGCCCGAAAAAACCCCTAGGGAAGGACAGTAAATGAATCACCCCGAAATTTGTTCGGCTCCTTCCGGGAAACACCCCCGGGGTGAAAAAAATTAAAGTCCGGCCCGAAGAGCCGAGAATGGCCCCGGCCATCCACCTATGCCATTTCCGTTCAACTTCTCAGTTACCACTGGGGGGATGAACCAAAGCCACCGCAAATTTTTTTGGGGGGTAAAGGGGGACCTGGGCCCCTGGAGCAGGGATCCGAAAAAACCACACGTAAACCTTCCCAAAAATCGCCCCCCCCTGTCAGGAAATCTGTTTAGATACTCCCCCACCGGGGCCCCCTTCACCGGGCACCCCCCTGCGGATTGTTAGGGCCCTTCCTTTCCTTTTCGCAGGATTTTAAAGCCCCATGAGAGCCGGCACGACACCGAGCAACTTTTTTTTAAAAATTACAATTTTTCCCAAACCGGGGACCGTCCCTAATTGAACACCAAAAAATCCCTCTTGTTCCCCCCCCCTGCCCCGAACGAACTGCCCCATCCGGGCCGGCCCCGCCGGCCCCCCCATAAAAGGACTGCCCGTACCGAGGGGGGGCCATACCTAGCCAAAAGCCAATGCCTTCTGGTCCCACCGTATTGAGGGGGGATTGTTTCCCTTTGACGAAATTTTTTTGTCTACCTCAACCACGTGCCCCCCCAAAGCCCTTTGGGGCCCCTCCCCAATGGAATCAAAAAAACAGAAAAGGCCCGACAGTTCTCCGGTGCCTTTCACCGATGACACTGCCAAAATGCAAACGCCTGAAAACCAATTAAAACGTTTGGGAATAAATCCCACCGAGCTTTTCCTCCTCCCCCTTCTTGCCTCGCTCTCTTTCCCCTTGTCCAAAAAAATTTTTTTCAGGGGCGAAATGAAAATACTCCACAATTCACCTGCCCAAATCTTGCCCCTGACCCCCTTCTTCAAATGGCCCCCAAGGGCCCCTCAAAGAAAACATACACCTCCCCTTTTGCTCTATCCCCAAAACCGAGGAATCCCCCCCCGACCCTTTTCCCGTTTGGAGATCCCGGGTCACGCCCCGGTTTGCCCCCCCCTGCGCCGAACCCGCCGGGCCCGCACCCCCGGGCCAAACCAGCCCCGTCCCCCAACCAACGCCATTGAAGCACCCAGGCCCCCACCAGAACCCCCCCGGCCCCCCCCCGGCCCAAACCCCCGGAAAGGGGGAAAGGGGCCCAAACCCAAATCCCCCATACCCCCTACCAGCTCCTGCACCCCCTCCCCCCAACTCCCGCCCCAGGGGGACCGGGCCCTCCCTAAACCGCAGCTACCCCAACACCTGCGATGTAGCAAAAAAGAGGGACACAACATGAACCAAACTCCCAGACTCACAGGTGCTGGCCCTCCATCGCATCCACGGACCCCTGAAAAAACCCCCGCTCCCGAACCCCTCCCCCGGGACCCCCGGGAGACATTACGAGGGAGGGGCCACCGCTCCTGCCGAAGCCCCTCCCCTCCGCACGACGAACCCGCGGGGGACGCCCCCCCAGGGTAAAAGTCCGCTGCCACCGTTTAAGAGCGATGAAAAGACCAGCGAATGTGTCTGCTAAGGACCCACCCCCTCCGAACCTCCCCCCGACCACGAGGGGTGGCAGTCCCCGCCCGGAACATCGCCAATGGGACTGCCGAAAACCCAAGGAACCAAGGAAAGCCCCCCAGCAGAGCCCCATCAACTATCAGGGCCCCCCTGCTGTGCGCTGCGGGACCCTTTCGCCTTGCGGATTCCCCCCGCCCCGGGTGGCACGGACTAGTCGCTGGCCGGGGGGCCCCCGGGCCCGGGGGGTCCCTAGAGGGGCTCCTGCGGCGTACCCGGGGCCCCGAGGTGTAAAGGTCAGGGCTAAGGCAACAGGGGGGACTGCCTTGCCCGGGGGGGACCGGGGGAGAGGGGGAGGGGAACAGCCACAACCCAGCCCCCGCCCGCCCCCTTCCCAAGGACCACCCCGCCCTGAGTGGCCAGCTATGTGGCCCACGATTCCCTTTTGCCCTCCTCACTCCTCCACAGCCCCTCCAGGGTCCCTAAATGTTCCCAGGGGGAAGAGTGCAGCAGGCACCTTCCTCTTTCCCCCGGCGCTTCTGATCCCCCCCGGGAAAGGGCGGGTTTTAAAACCCCCCCCCCCACCCGGGGGAGGGAACGACGCCGTGGGGGGGCAGGGCCAAGAGGGGGCGGGCCATCGCAAGGGCGGGGCCGGGCCCGGGTCATGGGGGGGCCCCCCCTATCCCGGCCCTTTTTTTTTTTCGTCCTCTGCAAAAGTGTCCCTTTTCATGCCGCCCCCAGTGCGGGGGCCGGGGGGCATCCCCTGCCCGGTTGCGGGGGGGTGGCATCCTCTAGAGTCCCTGCTTCTATGCTCGCCAGCAAATTTGAGTCCCCACTGCTTCCTCCGGCTCCCAGCACTCCGGCACAGTGTCCTAATTACCTGCAATAAACGTGACCCCCGGCGCCCTTTCTCCTGGGGCAGTTCATTGTTGTCCTAATAGAGCCCCCTTTATCCCGGCGCTGTGTGCTCCCATTCCTTGGTTACCCTACCTGTTACCAGTCCGTTTTCCTCGTTTTACCTCTGCGCACCATCCGTAGATACCTGCTGAACCTGTCATTATACCCCAAATCCGCACTGTCCTGGGACTGCGCTACCCACCCGCGCTACACCCGCTGTTTCCTGTTGCTTATCAGCAAACCTGTTCTTGTCCCCCCACTTTGGGGTATCTCGCGAGTTATAACAAATTCCGGCCCCGGACTGACCCAAAGGGGGAAAAGGGTTTTGGGCCCCCCCGGCGGGGCCCCCGAGTCCGGTCTGTGGCCCCGTACAGGGGCCGCAAGGTCGCACAGCGACCGACCCCTCTGGGAGGGGGCCGCAGCCCCCCCTCGCCACAAAACCCCCCGGCCGGGGGTACGACCCGGCCGGCAGCCACACGGGCCGCCCCGCACCGCGCGGGGCGCCAGCCGAGGCGCTCTGGGACTATGATCCCTCTGTTCAGCTCCCGGAGGGGCGGGGAGGCGGGATGTAATGATCATCGCGCGCCTGCTCCGCGGCCCCGCACTCTGAGTGAGCGGCCACCGGCTCCAGAGGAAGAGGAAGAGGGGGGGGACAGCGGGGAGTATTACGTTTTTATTTTTTTTTAAAAACTTACTGTCCCTGGTTTCCCTTAAAATAGCCCTCCCCTGGCGCCTATACTCCCCTTCCCTGGCATAAAACCCCCCGCCCTGGCTTAACTGCCCCCTGCCCTATGTATACTGCCCCTCCCCTGCCCTTATAACCCCCCTCCCCGGGCTTTTTAAATGCCCCCCCTCCCCGGCATATCTGCCCCTCCCCCTGGTATAATCCCCCGCCCTCCCCTGGCATATACTGCCCTGCCCTGGCTGTATACGCCCCCCCCCTGGCGGCCTATAATACCCTGCCCTGGCATATCTGCCCCGCCCGGGCAATACTCCCCCTGCCCGGCCCCCCTATAATGCCCTCCCTGGCTATATACTGCCCCGCCGCCCTGGCTATAACCCCCCCCTGCCCGGGCTTAACTGCCCCTGCCCGGCTGCCTTAAAGCCCTGCCCGGGCTCCCTATACTGCCCCTGCCCGGGCAAATACTGCCCCTGCCCTCCCCTGGCTATATACTGCCCCTCCCCGGGCAATATACTGCCTTGTCCGGATTTTAACCCCCCTGCCCCCCCCCGGCTATATACCCCCCGCCCGGCTATATTCTCCCCTCCCTGGCTTATACGCCCCTGCCCTGCCCGGTATTACTCCCCTGCCCTGGGCGATACTCCCCCTCCCCGGCGGCCTATAATACCCTCCCCCTGCTTTTTAACTGCCCCTGCCGGGCTGCCTAAAACCCTACCGGGCATAACTGCCCCTGCCCGGTGCCTATTAAGCCCTGTCCTGGCTATATACTCCCCGCCCGGCTATATACTGCCCCTGCCCGGCTCCTAAAACCCCCGCCCTGGCAATACTGCCCCCTGCCGGCAATATACTGCCCCTGCCCTGCTGCCTATAAACCCCCCCCCCTGGCTATAACTGCCCCTGCCTGGCTATATACTGCCCCCCCCTCCCTATAAACCCCTGCCCTGGCTGCCTATATTGCCCCGCCCTGGCTATAACCCCCCTGCCTCCCTGGCTATATACGCCCCCTGCCCTGGCTAATACTGCCCCTGCCCTGGCTGTATACTCCCCCTGCCCACCCCTGGCATTTTACTGCCCCTGCCCGGGCAAATACTCCCCTCCCCTGCCGGCTTTACCCCCCCCCTCCCCGGGGGCTAAAACGCCCCTGCCCTGCGCCTATAAAACCCCGCCCGGGCTGCCATACTGCCCCTCCCCTGCTAAAAACTGCCCCTGCCCTCCCCCGGGCTAAATACCCCCCGCCCTGGAAATACTGCCCCCCCCGGCTGTATACGCCCCTCCCTGCCCTGGCTAATCT
Source organism: Phyllomedusa bahiana (assembly GCA_025379985.1). Lineage (NCBI taxonomy): Eukaryota > Metazoa > Chordata > Amphibia > Anura > Hylidae > Phyllomedusa > Phyllomedusa bahiana. The sequence continues at coordinate 17,405 of JAODAL010030593.1, forward strand.
CCCCCTGCCCTGCCCTGGCTATATACTGCCCTGCCCTTTCTATATATCCCCCTGCCCCTGCCCGGCTAAATTCTCCCCGCCCGGCTGTATACTGCCCTGCCCTGGCTCCCTTTTAATCCCCGCCCTGGCTATTACTGCCCGCCCTGGCTCCTATAAAGCCCTACCTGGATATACCCCCCTCCCCCCCCTGGTGCCTATTTACCCTGCCCGGGGCAAAATTTACCCCCCCCCTGGCTAATACTGCCCTGCCCTGGCTGCCTTAATACCCCCCCTGGTATTATGCCCCTCCCCCCGGGCTATTACTCCCCCCGCCCTGACCCCCATAATAGCCCCCCCCGGGCTAAACTGCCCTTGCCCGGCTATAACTGCCCTGCCCTGGCTGTTAAAAACCCCTGACCTGGCTTTATACTCCCCCTGCCCTGGCTACGATACCCGCCCGGGCTAAATTTTTGCCCCCCCTTCAAATGATCCCCCTCCCCTGGCACCGAACCCCCCCGGCTATAGATGCCCTGCCCTGGCATAAAACCGCTGGCTACCTAACAAGGGGTTTTAAATGATGCCCTCCCCGGCCCCTGACGCCCGGGTACGATACCCCCCCCCGGGCTAGAGCCCTCCGGGCCCTACTATGCCCTGCCCGGCCTGCCCCTGCCGGCAACTACCCCCTCTTGGTTTATATACCTGCCCGGCACCTATCCCCTCCCTTGGCTAATGATGCCCCCCCTGGTACCATGCCCGCCCGGCTAAGATCCCCCTGCCCCTGGCCTCCTAGCCCTTCCCTGGCTATATAAAGCCCGCCCGGATCCTATACCCGCCCGGTATATGTGCCCCCCCGCTACCTAAACCCTCCCCTGGCTTAGAGCCCTCCCTGCTCCCTATACCCCCCCCGGGGCGCCTAAATAGCACTGCCTACCATACACTGCCTTGGCTGCCTATAAAGCCCTGCCACCTATAAGGGCCTGACCCCTAAAACGTCCTTCTGCCTATAACTGCCCTTTTCTCCCATAAGGGGCCCCTGTCGCCTGTATACTTCCCCTGTCTGCCTGTTCTGCCCCTGCTGCCTGTATACTGTCCCTGCCTCCTGTATACTGCCCCTCCTGCCTGCATACTGCCCGGGCCTGCCACATACTGGCCCTGCCTGCCAATGGGGGTCTACCTTTTTACCCCACTTATTGACATTTTTTAAATTTCAAATTTTAGGGCCCTAACATACGCTTTTTGGGGAATTGATGGGAAAGTGCTGGAAGAGAGAGGAGTCTAAGATGATTTGTTAAAATTTTTTCTACAGGGACGGTATGCCTGGGAGAAGAAGACATTGCATGCTGAAACCGGGACAAGAAAGAAATGGAAAAACAACAAGGGAAACATCAGGAGGTTTGGGTCAGAAAAAAAAAAGGAAAAGAAAAACCCCACAGCGCTGACGCTCCGTAAGTCCCCCGCTGTCAGGGGTAATTTTTCTTCTGGTTTTGAATCAGTGCTGTATTTCATTATGGTGACCCACAATGGTGAGTGATTGGTGGGGGTTTGGGTTAGTTTGGGGCTTATGTAGGTCATGTAGGCTTTTCCCGATTGAGGGCCCACCTACTCTGTATAAGGGGTTTTCTGCACCCGTTTCTTTTTTGCTTGGTTTAGGGGGCTCTACAAGAGCGGTTTTTGGGTTTTTTTTTGATGCGTTTTTTGGCAAAATTTCAGCAAAAACTGCTCTGCCTTTTGCACAAAACCACACCAAAAACACCACAAAAAACACCAAAAAAACTTGTTAAAGCCCTTATGGTTTGTTTACTTTTGAAAAATGGGGAGGGGCGAGAACAAGGGGGATTTTGAAACCCGGGATTTTTGAAATTGGGCGCTGGGGGCTTAGTGCCCAGGGCTGTTTTTTAAAATTTCCCCAGTCCGGCCCTGCCATCACGCCCCAAAGGGGCCCAAGTTTCCATCATATACTGATGATCAGCAGCTCAGTGTATACTGACACCACCGGATCGTGACAGTGTGCAAAAAAAAAAATTTTGGCCACCCCCCTTCAGTTGAGGCATTTTTTAAATTTCAGTTCCTACTTTTTTGCTGCTCCTTTTCTCCACAAGTAGATCCTGAATGGCCTTTCTTCTTCAGGGTTCTTGCTTTTTCTGTTGGCATGGCTCAAGAAACAGTTGGAAAAAATATAGAAAAAGATGATACTTTTTAAAAAGGTCCCGTGAAAGAAGCAGTTATCTGTGAAGAAACCTGACAAAAATTTAAGGGGTTTCCCTGCGTCCTCCACGGGGGAAAGTAAACTTTTAACACAGTTTTCCCCTTGCCCCCTTACCGCTAAGCCATTTTGGGGGCCTCTCTGAGCCCCATTTTTTAAATCGCCCATGTGTCATTTTTATGTGAGAAAAATTTTTTGGGACTTTTTTACCTACCCAAATGTGGGTTCAAATTTTTTTTTCCCCATGACACACTGGGGTTTTTAAAGAGGGTAAAAAATTTTTGGGCCCCTAAAAAGTCCTTTTTTAATTGTGAAAAATATCAAAGTAACGGGGAAAAATTTAAAAAAAATTTTCCCTTTTTTTCAAACTTAAAAAATTTTCCCTGCATGAAAAGACAGATAGTTTTTTCCACTCAAAATATTTTTAAAAACTAGCACCCCACCATAGGGCCTACTGTGGGTTTGGAAAATCTTTTTTTAAATGTCTTTTTTTTTTTAAAAAAACATTGGGGGGGCTTAAAAAAATTTGTATATTTTCAAATTTTAAAGAAAATTTCAATATACATTTTTTTAGGGACCAGCCCCCAGTTCTAACATTTTGGGGTCGTATTTAGAAAACCCCCATAAATGACTTTGTCTAAAAAAACAAACACCCCTTAAACAGGGTCCCCAACCGGACCGGGACCGGGGGCCTTTGCGCATGCCCTGCCGGTCCACGGCGCCGGCCCACAAACCGAAAGCCGGGGCCCCCCGCTGACTTCAGTCAGGGCGGCCACATCTTCCTGTGCGCACCGTGTATCCGGGCCCCGCACCCAAAAGCAGCTGCACCAGCAAATTTGGGTTTCATTCAGGGAAAGCAAGGGAGCTTACCGCCCTGCTTTCCCTAATGCTGTAGATGCGTCGCTCACTATCACTACTGGGGCAGCTAGCTATGTTTTTCATACCCCCCTTTTTCCCCTTTACTGGGGGCCAGCCAATCTTAAGTTAAACACTATCAAATACTGGGGGAGCTACTATGTACACTTCACTACTGGGGCAGCTTTTCTATTTATCACAATCAAAAACTGGGTTTTGCTATGTTTTTTATATTATTTACTATCAAAAAATACTCGGGGCAGCTAGCCCATGTATCACTATCACTACTGGGGGAAACCCAGCTATGACCCTATCACTACTGGGCCCGCTATGTATTATTATCACTACGGGGCAGCTATGTATCACTACACTAACGGGGGCAAACTAGCTTCACTAAACCCCTACTGGGGGATTATGTATTAAAATTTTCAATACAGGGGGGCCCATATTTAAATTTAAATTAAAACAGGGGCATATATCCTTTTAAAAAGAAAAAGAGCTTAAAACATAAAGTATATTATACACAAGTTAAAAAAGCTGACCCACAGAGCAAAAAATCAATTTAGGGTTTCCCCCAAAAATATCACTAAAAAGACACATATACACTTTTTGGGTTTTTTTTGTGGGGTGAAATTCCCAAACATCCAACCTCCTCCATAAAACCCCGCCCCCCAAAACCCCGCCCCCCCCTGGGCCATGGAAAAATTTTTGGCATCAAAAAGGGCCCCCCGGGTTTAAAAAAGGTTGGGGGCCTCTGCCTTAAAGTATTCAAAAAGGCATTTTAAAGGGAAGGTTTTTTAACCCATTAGGTGTTTTTACAGGGTTAAAGCAAAGTGGAGGGGAAATTTTAAAAAAATTTTACTTTTTTTTTGCAGATTTTAAATTTTTATCCATTTCGAAGAACAGGGTAGAGTGATCAGGAAATGCAATTTAAAGAGTTGCCCCTTCAGAGTTTCAGAAATTTGCATGAATAAATACCGCATTTCCGGGTTCAGATGACTCATTTGCATAAGCTCCATGTTTGTATTGATCAGTGCCCTTTTGTCTTTCAGATCTAATTAATCAGATTAGCTTCCAAACAACTAAGGACTTCTTACTGAACCCCAAAAAAAAAGCCCAAATTTAACATTCTTTTAATTTTACATAAATCAATTTTTTCAGGTCCAGCATGACACTGCCGGGACCGTGTGATGAGGTCACTCACTGTTATCTCATTGAAAAAACAGCAGGGGGAAATTTTTTTACGGGTCGTTACGAGGGAACTGAAATAGCCAGGGGGGTCATAAATTCACTTTTTTCTCCCTTTGGGGAAAAAGAGGGAAAAAAGCAAATATTTGGAAAATGTCTTTATTTTGTTTCCACAATTTGAAACTTTCTTTGTAGCGAGACAACCCCCTTTTAAAATTTAAACCCCAGAACTGCTGGGTTCAGAGAAATCACATATGGGCCCTAAGCGCTAAATTTTGGGTCAACTACAAGCCCCAGAATAGGAGGAGCAACCTACTGGACTCACCTACGGGGTTTTCAATTTAAATTTCGATTTATTAGGCGCCCCAAATTTAGGTTTTCGGACATCCTAAGGGGCAAAAAAATTTAAAAAACACCCCCGAAAAGGGCCCCATATTGGAAACTACACCCTTTAAAGGAAAAAAATTCCCCGGGTTTGGGAAATGAGTATAACGACCCCCCGAGGTTTTTTCACCCAAATTTTTTTTTGCATCAGGCTTTGGAAAATGACTTTTTTTTTTCCAACAATCTTCCCAATTTTTGCTTTAAAATTTGGGGGTTTAATTTTTTTTCAAGGAAACCGGAAAAAAAAAACATCCCAAATTTTTAACCCAAATTTTTTCCAATTCGGAAAACCCCAAAAAGTGGGGTGTTAAAGCTGTGGGGGGACAAAAACAGGGCGTACAAGGAAAGGGGGCGCTATTTGGCTTTTGAAACGCAGATTTTTTGGGGGGGCCTGTTGCCTTTTTCAAAAATCCCCAAAATCCCAAACAGGTGAAAACCCTTTCCCAAAAACACCCCATTTTTGGGTTCAAAACACCCCAGGGATCCATCTAGGGGTGAACGTGCATTTTGGGTGCCCCAGGTGTTCCAAAAGTTTTTTTTTGCGTTGGGCTATGAAAAGGGGGGGAAAAAACCCCATTCCGCCCTTGTTTTTTTTGGGGTTTAAATTTTTAAAAGTTTTCACCATACAGGAAAAAATACAGGGTAACTTTAAATATGGGGGGGCTCTACAATTGAATAAAATAAAAGTTATATAGTTTTTTTTTGTTTTTAAATTTCTTTTACAAAAAATCAGCCCCCATAAATGGAGCGAAATTATGGGCTTGTCCCTTTTTCGGGAAAGTTAGTTTTTATAATAAACCAAATTTTGGGGTTTTAAAATTTTATGCCCTTTGATTACTTTTTTAAAAATTTAAAGGGTTTTTTTGGGGCTTTTTTAACAAAAAACAGCATTCCCCGGTAGTGTTTTTTTTTTTATTTTTTATAGGTGGGCACTGTGCGGTATAAAAGAAAAAACTAGGTCCCCTTACGCATTTGGCGAACCAAATAAAGGGTGCTTAATTTTTTTGGGGATTTTTTTTTGGGGGATTGTAAAGGGGAAAAAGGGGCGGTTATCGTGTTTTTTTTTTTTATTTTTTTTGTTTTCAATTTTTTTTTCTTTTTTTTTTAAATTTTTTTTCACTTTTTTTTACTTTTCCCCCCTAGGGGGGTTTTTAACAGCATTCTTCAGGGGTAAATTTCCCCCCCATATTGGGGAGGAAAAGGGGAGGTAGGAGTAAACATCCCAAAAAGTTTAAAAAATAAGGCTTAAAATTAAGTTATAGGGGGTTTCTGGAGTTAAAACCAAGAAATTTGGTTTTGACCTGTGGGGCTGAACCTTTTTCAGATCACAGGTGAAGATGAAGGGAAAAAACCCCTTTTAAACCCTTGGGTTTCCGCTAGAAATGCAGCTGGTAAGACCCACAAAAAACCCATTTAAAGGGCAGAGACTAAAGAACTTTAGGAGAAGTTTTCTTTCCTAAACTGAGCAATTAGGATCCCCTTTGGGCCCGGGACAACTAGGAAGGGGTTTTCACGACAGGGAGGGATAGGAAAGTCCCCGCTTTTGGGCCCACCGACCAAAAGGTGTCCAGATTTTTTTGCCCTTTCATGAAAAAACTTTGGACTCTCGGTTCACATAATTTTTATCAAAAAAAAGTTTAAGGGTGCCCCCCGACTTTCAACTGATTTTCAAAATCGGGCAAATCCCAAAGCTATCTTTACCTCCAATCGAGCCAATTTAGGGGCCTCCCACTGGGGCAACCAACCTCCCTTATTCAAAGAAAAATAAAAAAAAACCCCCCAAACCCGCCCAAACTGCCCTTCTTATGAAAAACCTGTGAGAGTGGGGGGGAAAAAAAACCCAAAATGGAAGCACCCCCCTTTCCTTCCCCCCTTATAGGTTTAAAAAACAAAGGGACACCAAGGGATAAAGTAAGTTTCTCACACAAAAACATTTTTGAAAAACCTTAAAAAAAACCCGGGTTCCCCTTTGGGGAGGGGGTGCGCAAAACAAGTAATTATACAAATTTCCACACAACCGCCGGCCCCGATCACACTACTGCAAAAAGGGCAATAAACCCACGGGGGAAATCCCTAAAGAAGCCTTTTTTGCTATTTTTCAAAGGTTGCCTGGCCCATCTAGATTGGGAATAGTATAAGCCTAGTTTTTCAGCACAAAAAATGTGCTTAAAAATCCATCCTCGGCTTATATTCGAGTCACTGTCGGCATTCGGGCGTTGCCATGGCCTGGACGCTGGCAGAGATCCATCAGCTGTATGTGACTCATCAGGGAGCGCATATAGCTGAATCACGAGTCAGCCCACAGTGTCCGGGCACTGCCTTGGCTCGGGCGCTGTCGGCGATCTCTTCACCTGTATGCGCCTCCGCTGGGAGCACATGCAGGTGAAGATACCACTGGGGAGCAGAGAGCAATCGCTCCCTGCTCCGCAGTGGACTCTGGAAGGCTTGAAGCAGACTTGCGACCTTACGGAGTATCCGGCACAGGCGGCCTGTGTCATCACGCCCTCTGTGCCCTAAAGAAGATGGAGCGCCTGGGAGTCTGTGCAGCGAGGGGGAGAGTTAAGTACTTGTATTTTTTTTTTTAAACCCTGCCTATAACTGCCTATAACTGCCTATGGTGGGACATATACCTGCCTATGGGGGAAATATAACTGCCTATATCTGCCTATGGTGGGACATATACCTACCTATAACTGCTTATACCTGCTATGAGGTAAGTATACCTGCCTATGGGGGAAATATAACTGCCTATATCTGCCTATGGTGGGACATATACCTACCTATAACTGCTTATACCTGCTATGAGGTACGTATACCTGCCTATGGGGAAAATATACCTGCCTATAACTGTCTATAGGGGGATATATACCTGCCTATACCTGTCTATAACTGCCTATACCTACCTATGGGGGATATATACCTGACTATAAGTGCCTATGGGGGGACATATACCTGCCTATAACTTCTTTGGGATTCATATAACTGCCTATACCTGTCTATAACTTCCTATACCTACCTATGGGGGATATATACCTGCCTATAAGTGCCTATGGGGGGACATATACCTGCCTATAACTGCTATGGGAGACATATACTTGCCTATACTTGACTATAGGGAACATATACCTGCCTATATTTGCCTAGGGGGGACATATACCTGCCTATGGGGGAAATATACCTGCCTCTACCTGCCTATATCTGCCTATACATGCCTATGGGGGACATTATCTGCCTATATCTGCCTATGGGGGACATTAAACTGCCTATGGGGGACATTAAACTGCCTATACCTGCCTATGTAATTTTATTGGTATCCATTTTTATTTTTGAAATTTACCGGTAACTGCTGCATTTTCCACCCTAGGCTTGTACTCGAGTCAATAAGTTTTCCCAGTTTTTTGTGGCAAAAGTAGGTGCCCCGGCCTATATTCGGGTCGGCTTATACTCGAGTATATAAGGTAGTATATATATATATATATATATATATATATATATATATATATATATATATATGGTATATACTTTACATTTTAAAGCCATATTTTATCTGGTAATGAAGAACTCTGTTGTTTAAAGGTCCTAAAACCAAAGGACAAAAGCATCAAGTCTGTAGTTGAACATTTGTTATATGTGATATACCACCTACAAACAGTACATCATGGCCTCCGCTAATCAATATACAGTTGTACTACCCACTGAATAGTGCGATGCAGTAATTTACTTGCAGAGCTGTGCGTGCACAAATGAATGTTAGCGGAGCCTTGCTATTGCATGTGTGTGCATGTTCCATAATTCCCCAAGGACGATGACGGATTCTCACCTTGAAAGGGAGCAGGGCAAGTAAAGCTGGCAAAATGCAATTAAGGGGCTACATCGAAAATGCTGAGATGTTAATTGGGTTGTGTCCCAGAAGCTTGGGGACAGAGTGTTAGAGGCGTTAAAAGGGCTGAGGTTTAAAGAGCCGGTGAGACAGGCCTTTAATTCTTACACCTCGCCCTCATTACTTCGCTAGCTCGGATACCTAAGGCTTTATGGGAGCTTAGAGATTCGTAAAACAAACACGCAGTGCAGCTAATTGGGTTATTACAATGGAAAATTGTGACCTGCTTCTCACAAGCTTTCCGTTAGCTAAGGGAGAGATCCCAGAGTGTGGGAGAGAATGGACTCACATCATCAGTCTGGAGTGATATGCGGTGATAAGGGCCGCCGGTTAGTTGGTTAATATTACTGTTATTGTGCTTCCAGCCAACGGGGCACTCAACTTCTACAAATGTAAACCAAACAGAAGAATCAAACATCAAAAACAAAAGGCCAAAATGCCTTCTCATCCGTTTTGCTGCATTGATCTACTTGGGCAAAGACCATTGACATGGACTTGTAATAGTGCGTTACAGGATGGGAGGGGGTGATGAGGGATCAGACTCTTAGCAGTTATCCAAATCAAGTCTTCTGGATGGGGGATAGACCCTCACTCCCCAAATGACCCAAATACTGTACATATACTTCTGAATGAATACAAAACACACTATTTTGGTGTTAAATGGCCACAGCTTTATTTAAAACTGCATGACTACCAAGCCAGTATCACTCTGTTCTACACTGATGAGGGGCAAATACCCCGAAACGGCTGCATGTGGATGAGTGATACTGGCTTGGCTAATATTCCTTTTGCTTCTTAAAGGTTCAGTGAATCAGAAGCAAATTGAGGATTTGTTACATCCAATAGAGGGCACATGAGCTTCCCAGCTCCTTTCCCATAATGCCTTGTGATATGCAGATGCTTAGTAGAGGGCAAAAAGGCAATCTCAACTCTACACACCTTAACTGGTGCTCTCCTCAAGGAGAGATGTTCCCCTTTCTCAGCCACTCAATGCCTCCCACTCAGCCAAGCCAGCATCACTCTGCTCTACACTGATGAGGGGCAAATACCCTAAAACGGCTGTATGTGGATGAGTAATTCTGGCTTGGCTAATATTCCTTTTGCTTCTTAAAGATTCAGTGAATCAGAAGCAAATTGAGGATTTGTTACATCCAACAGAGGGTGCATGAGCTTCCCAGCTCCTTTCCCATAATACCACAATCACAGTAAGGGGTCAGGTGCAAGTATGTATTTGGATTCACGGATACTGTGAGATCCCCCAGCTGCTGCCATACAGCAACCAGCGAGACAGCAGTCAAGGGGTGGCATGTTTTGGCCTGATATTCTAGCAAAGCCAGTCCACGTCCAGGGCACCAATGACCCCACCATAGATCCTCACTCCACAGCCAAGCCGCCCCTAAAAGACCATTACCATTCCCATCTCTTGCGGGCTGTCCTCCACAGCTCAGCCTGTCCACCACCATTAAGTTTAACAGCTTCTATTAGTAAAAATTGGTCCACTATAACTTGCTTGTAACTTCCACCTGACTCCCCAACTGCAACACTACAGCTATGACAGATCTTACAAAAATCAACTCTTTTTTCTTTCCTTTTATTGAGGCCTAAATATAAAATTTCAAACTAAAATCAGACCAAACTCCAAAAAAGGCACTGAACCCCCAACTCACGAAGAGTCCTCCTTCAGCACATAAGAGAGCAAAAACCTTAGTGGAACCATGGCCGGAGGATTGCCCTTTCCCTGGGCTTAAAGGATAATGCCAACATAAAATTCAACATGATATTTTTCAAGATATTTTTTAAGATTAACAAGTGTATGATACAGAAATTGTACAGAGAGATTGAAAATGAAATAATTCATAAATCAAAATCCAACAGGATAAGCAGTTAAAGGGGTTGTCTCGCTACAAAGATTAGCTTTCAACATGTTGCGAACACTAAATAAAGATGTTTTCCAAATATATTGTGTTGTTCATCTTTTTTTGTTAAGGAGTTACAAGTGATTTTATCCCCTTCTGTGCGCTCTCTGGTTCCCCAAGTGACCGACCTGTGTCCTTTCCTCCCCCCCCTGCTGTATGTTCTATCTGAAAGCAGCTAGCGACATCATAACAAAGGTCACAGCAAACAGAACTCCGGACAGTGGGAGCTTGTTTGTTATCTGATCTTTCAGAGATAAGCCAGTAATTACTGCTGTTTACTTTAACTCAGAAGCTCCCCTGGTCCTGACAGCATGAGATTTATTTAATTAGCAGAATTCTGAATACAAGGAGCTCATATGCTAATTACAGACAGCTTGACCAGGAAGTGACAGAGCAAAGCAGCATTATTTCATTCATGCATCCTATGAAACTTTGTGATGAGACAACCCCTTCAACAAACATCAAACAATTATACAATAAGAACAAGTTTAGGGTGGTAGGAAAATTTCTTCTGGTGAGAATAAGAGTGGACAATGAAACAGGAAATTACATATCCATTACATATCCTTAGAAACCCCACCCTCCTCATAGTAAGGCATCCCTCACTTAGACACTCCTCTAATCTCCCCAGCCTAAATCCATCCAAAGGATATATATATATACATACAATAATAAAGGCATTCAAGGTCAATATTTGGTGTGACCTCCCTTTGACTTCAGAACAGCATCATTTCTTTTAGGTAATTGTACACAGCTTTTCAAAGACATTGGCAGGGAGGTTGTTCCAAACATCTTGGAGAAGTAGGCACAAATCTGTGGTTGAAGCTGCTCAGATCTTTCTGTCTCTTCATGTAATCCCAGAGACACTGGATGATGATGAGATCAGAGCTCTGTGGGAAAATATCATCTCTTCAGATCAGACAAAGTGTGTTCATTCACTTTGCATGTTGCTAATCGATAAAAATAACCTATTACCCCCTTGAAAGAATCTAATGCTGTTGCATTTTTTCCACATATGCCTAAAACTTTAGCACAGGACTATATAATTTATCAAGCTCCAGCAATAATGGAACTTACCATTAGGGTGCTTTCACACGGTGCATTTTTTGCGGCGATTTTTGATGTTATTTTGTGCAGCAATGTACAGTATTAATTGCTGTGCCTTCCTGCACAAAAACTGCGGCAAAAACGCACCGTGTGAAAACACCCTTAGGCAGGTATTAAAAATAAATGCAACATTTTGTTACAAAAATTATTTAACAAGATCGGCATTTGTCTGAAAATAAATGTGATCTACTGTGTGAAATAGACTGTATCAGCTATTAAATGGTTAAAGCAACATTTGGGGAAACCCCAACTAATGTGAACAGGTGTTTCAGATAGTAAAGAGATTACAGTAAAAATCAGCACGTTCCCACATGGCATCGTTCAGACACTTATTCTCATTCATCATTATGCACCATTCCTATAAGCCAGGTACAACATTAATGACTACAGCTGGTACTTGACAAATTGGGCTGTTAACTGAGAGGGTGTGATGGGGGCAATGAACCAGCGCCATAGAATAAAATACTTTATGAGAAGTCCTTTAACACATTAGTGAGACTGGAAACATATTAAAGAGAAGTGGAACATAATGCAAGCCAAGGGGAGGAATTCTTCACAGTTACTATCCCAGCGCTGTCAGCAGAAAACCAGCCTTGCTCATGACAGCGTTCGGCTTTTATGGTGACACGTAGGGCCAAATGTATGAACCTGTTAAGGTCTAAAACTCACTTTTTTGCCCATCCGCGGCCGCAATCCGGCATGGAAATACGTGTCGTCTGAACGTCGACACGTATTTCCCGTTTGAACCAATATTAAATGGCAAGTTACTTGTTTGCAACTGATTTCACAACGGATTTGCGGCCGTAAATACGGCTGTAAATCCGTTGCGAAATAAGCCGTGTGAACGAGCCCTAATACAGTGTTCCTTCAACAAACAATCCAAATTGGTTCCAGGACAAATATATTGAAATTATAATTTTATAGAAAACTGGTAATTCATTCTGAAGCTGTGAAATGTAATGCAAAATGAAGCAGGTAAGTAATACATATAAGCAAGTACTTACATATACCGTAACATCAGAAAGAGCTGCAGGTAGCTGAAAATCACTTTCTATGGTAAGGACAGGAGCTTCTTTGGGTCATGTACTTTACATACAATGTAACGGAAAAAAGAAATAAAAATACTTAACTAGTGCTTAAAGGGACCGCTCATCCCCGCACATGTAAAGAGCAGTACTGGACATGTTGTACCGTGCTATAGTGTAGAGAGGCTACTAGACATCTCCCTAATACATGTAATAGCATGCAATAAGAGCATGCCGTAAGAGACAGGTAGTACTGCATGGTACTGTAGAGAGGCGCTAATAGACCGCCAATCACTGCATGCACCTCTTTAATGCATGTAAGAGCAGTACACGACATCTAGAACCGCACGGTACTGTAGCGACGAGCTACTAGACCACCAAACACTGCATGCACCTCACTAATCTGCGTAAGAGTAGAACAGGACATGTAGTACCGCACTGCACTGTAGAGAGGAGCTACTAGACCGCCAATCCCTGCATGCACCTCACTCATAGTTGCCAACTTTTGAAAGTGGAAAAGCAGGAGATTGAGGAGGGCGGCGCCCATCTTTTTTGTGTTCCACTCCCCTTCAAAAAGCCACACCCACTCCACCTAACTGCATAACGGCTTTGGAAGAAAGCCAGGTAGTTGCCCTTATAGCCAGGTAGTAGCCCTCCATAACCAGGTAGTGTCCCTTACAGGCAGGAAGATGCCCCCTTGTAGCCAGGTAGTTGCCCCCTTTGTTAGCCAGGTAATTGCCCCCTTTATTTAGCCAGGTAGATTGCCCCCTTTGTAGCCAGGTATTGCCCCCTTTATTAGCCAGGTAGAGCCCCCTTTGTAGTCAGGTATTGACCCCTTTATTAGCCAGGTATTGCCCCCTTTAGTAGTCAGGTATTGCCCCCTTTAGTAGTCAGGTATTGCCCCCTTTATTAGCCAGGTATTGCCCACTTTGTAGTCAGGTATTGCCCCCTTTATTAGCCAGGTATTGACCCCTTTATTAGCCAGGTATTGACCCCTTTATTAGCCAGGTATTGCCCCCTTTAGCAGCCAGGTATTGCCCCCTTTATTAGCCAGGTATTGCCCCCTTTGTAGTCAGGTATTGACCCCTTTATTAGCCAGGTATTGCCCCCTTTATTAGCCAGGTATTGACCCATTTATTAGCCAGGTATTGCCCCCGTTAGTAGTCAGGTATTGCCCCCTTTATTAGCCAGGTATTGCCCCCTTTAGTAGTCAGGTAATGACCCCTTTATGAGCCAGGTATTGACCCCTTTATTAGCCAGGTAGTGCCCCCTTTAGTAGTCAGGTATTGCCCCCTTTAGTAGCCAGGTATTGCCCCCTTTGTAGTCAGGTATTGCCCCCTTTATTAGCCAGGTATTGACCCCTTTATTAGCCAGGTAGTGCCCCCTTTAGTAGCCAGGTATTGCCCCCTTTAGTAGTCAGGTAGTGCCCCCTTTAGTAGTCAGGTATTGCCCCCTTTAGTAGTCAGGTATTGCCCCCTTTATTAGCCAGGTATTGCCCCCTTTATTAGCCAGGTATTGCCCCCTTTATTAGCCAGGTAGAGCCCCCTTGTTGTAGCCAGGTATTGCCCCCTTTGTAGCCAGGTATTGCCCCCTTTATTAGCCAGGTAGAGCCCCCTTGTTGTAGCCAGGTAGAGCCCCCTTGTTGTAGCCAGGTATTGCCCCCTTTATTAGCCAGGTAGAGCCCCCTTGTTGTAGCCAGGTATTGCCCCCTTTATTAGCCAGGTAGAGCCCCCTTGTTGTAGCCAGGTATTGCCCCCTTTGTAGCCAGGTATTGCCCCCTTTATTAGCCAGGTAGATGCCCCCTTGTTGTAGCCAGGTAGAGCCCCCTTGTTGTAGCCAGGTATTGCCCCCTTTATTAGCCAGGTAGAGCCCCCTTGTTGTAGCCAGGTATTGCCCCCTTTATTAGCCAGGTATTGCCCCCTTGTTGTAGCCAGGTATTGCCCCCTGTATTAGCCAGGTAGAGCCCCCTTTTTGTAGCCAGGTATTGCCTACTTTATTAGCCAGTAGATTGCCCCCTTTATTGAGCCAGGTAGAGCCCCTTGTTGTAGCCAGGTAACCCCTTGTTGTAGCCAGGTAGAGCCCCCTTTATTAGCCAGGTATGCCCCCTTTATTAGCCAGGTAGAGCCCTCTTGTTGTAGCCAGGTATTGCCCCCTTTGTAGCCAGGTATTGCCCCCTTTATTAGCCAGGTAGAGCCCCCTTGTTGTAGTCAGGTAGAGCCCCCTTGTTGTAGCCAGGTATTGCCCCCTTTGTAGCCAGGTATTGCCCCCTTTATTAGCCAGGTAAAGCCCCCTTGTTGTAGCCAGGTATTGCCCCTTTTATTAGCCAGGTAGAGCCCCCTTGTTGTAGCCAGGTATTGCCCCCGTTGTTAGCCAGGTAGATGCCCCCTTGGTGTTGCCAGGTAGATGCCCTCTGTATTAGCCAGGTAGATGCCCCTTGTTGTAGCCAGGTGTGCCCCTTGTTGTAACGGGTATTGCCCCCTTTATTAGCCAGGTAGAGCCCCCCCATTGTAGCCAGGTGAGCCCCCTTATAGTTGATAAAAATAAAAAAATAAGACCCACTTACCTCACCGGGCTCCTGCAGCTCCGGCCACCTCCGAGCTCCTCAGCGACGCAAGGGAGTGAGTGCAGCCGCGCGTCACTCCCCCTGCGCCGCTGACCTGTATGTACGGCGCGCACCGGCGCTGTACATACAGGGGGAGAAGGGAGAAGGGAGCGTTCCCTCCTGCCTCCTCCCTGCACAGCGAGACTCCGGGCTGGTGAAGTGGCCGCTGCGGGCGTCACCCGCCTGTAGGGGGGCCCGGCAGCGCAAGAGTAGGCACCACGCTACTCTTGCCGCGGCCATTTAAAGAACCCCGCTGCCGCTGGCGGGAAAGGAATCAGCTCTCCGGGGGGGGGGGGGGGCCCGACCCCAAATAGCGGGACCCCCCCGCCAAAAATGGGAGAGTTGGCATGTATGACCTCACTAATATGTGTAAGAGCAGTACAGGACATGTAGTACCGCACTGCACTATAGAGAGGAGCTACTAGACCGCCAATCACTGCATGCACCTCACTAATATGTGTAAGAGCAGTACAGGACATGTAGTACCGCACTGCACTGTAGAGAGGAGCTACTAGAGCACCAATCACTGCATGCACCTCACTAATACATGTAGGAGCAGTATAGGACATGTGGTACCGTACTGTGCTGTAGAGGCACTACTAGACCTCTAATCACTGCATGCACCTCACTAATACAGGAGTTTTACAAGTAAACTGTTAATGATAATTGGTTGGATCTTCCATCAATCACTTGAGCCGCAGATCAGTGTCTGGGACATTGTATGTGGAGTAGGTTTACAGATACAATATCCCAGGAAGGAGCACTGTATGGTGAAAAGATTGTATCCTTAGGCCGTTGTAAAATGAATTTATTCATTAGTATACAAACATCGAGATTGACATCAATCATATCCCAGAGCTTGTCATGACTCATCAGCTCTTGTCCCCACAGAGATTTAAATTCTAAATTAAAAAGATTGTGCAGTTTAATAAAATTATAGCCAATTTGGGCCAGGGTGGGGAAAAATAGAAAAAAAGAGTTATACTTTCCTCATGGTCATCTGGGAGGAAGCTGCTCAGGACCAGCTCCTCTTCTTTTCCAGGCTCTTGTCCTAACACACAGGAGAGGCTTGGGGTCGCCCTTTTCGGGACGGGGTCTCTGCCGGCTAGGTAGGGCATAACAGGGATGTGTTTAGGTTCTGGTTATCGATTTACTGTATATTACTATATTCCTGTGTGGATTATCCATCGGAAATTTGCAGACCTTTAAGAGCCTTAAAGCACTGGACTCCTGTCCATATCGAGCATTTACTTGGCCACGTGAGTCTAAAGTAATATCTGCTAATTACACTGTGTTGCCTTGAGATAATTTTGTATATCCATATGTCATGTGTTTTGGGGGTTTTATATGTGGTAATAATTAAAAGTTATTTTGACCCTTTTTTTCTGTTACTGTGAAGGTTTTTTGTCTAAGGGAGCTAAATAGACTGCTTGTACCTGATAATCAGTGGACTCGTAGAGATCAAGTGTAGCATTTTGGTGGCTAGCCCAGGACTATCATATAGAGCCTGGTACATTGCACTCAGAGGTTGCAATCTGGGTGTACAGCTTGTAGGCTTTTAAATGGAATCCATGAGGTTCGAGAGGGATGACGTACCCCAAGAGTGGTGACCGTAGGATGTCATAACAAACTGGATGTTGGAACCCCATTAAGTTTTGCACATTTGCTGAAGTACTTCTTTTTCACTCCCTTTGAGCACACACCTTTATTTCATTTTTTGGGTGAGGTGCCCCAATGGTAGGTCTCCTGACTCCTCTTCCCCTTTCAATTCCAGCTCCCCAGCCTGGGCAGGCCAAACAGATTTATGTTTCTTAGAAGACACTGGGGTGACAGCCCAAGGGAAATCCAGGAACTTAAAGGGGTTGTCTCACTACTTTGATTAATCTTGCCTCAGTCCTGTTTTCTTGGTTTCATTTTCAATTCAGGGGCGTGTCTACTGGCTTCTACTAGGCTGCAGTAGAAGCCAGGTCTGTAGCTACAGCAACCAGTGCTGGCAGCTTATCAAGAGAGATCAAACAGGTCTGTAGCTACAGTGACCTGAGGAGCTGATGCAGCCCATACAAGAGGTGATATCTCGGAATAGGTAGAATATTGTTAATAGACATACATTGCAAAGTGACTTGTTTTTGCAAGATCTTTAACATAAAAAGCAATCCTTATAGTGAGACAACCCCTTTAAGGGCATGTCCCCACGGCACGGGTTTGCCGAAAAACATTCTACATGCACATTCTTCCGTCCGGTTTTCAGACGGAATATGAGCATGTGAATGGGAAAGGGGAGGGCTTTTCTCCGCTCATCGCGTAGAAAAGTCGCCCCCCACACGGCCGTGGGGACGACCACAAACCGGACAAATACCGGTCGGATAAACCGACCGGTATTTATCCATTGCCGTGTAAACGGCCCCAAACAGAACTGTTGATCACCGATCCTATTGCCCAGAGGATTAGGGAACGATCATTGGGAATCCTTTTACTTTTCTGAGAGGGCTTGTGCACTTTCTATATGACATGTTTCCACTTTTTTAAGCACTTGGGTAAAGAAAACATGTAGTCAGATTTCGAAAAAAAAAAAGAAATTCAAGGATTTCTGATGATGCAGATTACGAAAAATAAATTGCCAAATATTATCAAATTTATAGATCAATACCCAAAGATCAATTACAATCATAAAATCCAATATCCCAGAAAGTTTTGTAATTATTATAAAAGCAGAGGTGTGACCAAACTCTTTAAGGAAAGGCCCATTTTCATTTTTCACTTGCATTTATTTTCACCCTCCCAAGAGCCATAACGTGTTTATTTTCCCATCAATATAGCTGTGTTTGGGCTTGTTTTTTGAGGGACAAGTTGCATTTTTTAATGCTACCATTTAATGCACCATATTGTCTATTGGGGAACCAAAAAGAAATTCTTTATGGAGTGGAATTGGAAAAAAAAAAGCTGTTGTGCTGTTTTTTGGGGGGGCTGTTTTTATTGCTTTTACCGTGTTGTACAATTGAGAAGTTTTTTTCTACAGGTTCGTACATTTCCAGTGCCAAATTTATATTGTTTTCATTATGGTTTACTATTTTAAAAAATTTGCTTTGCAGCACAATTGCTGAAAACAATAACTTTTGTATTGTTCTGCTGTTGGATCTATGTGGTAGCTCATTTTTTGTGGGGCAATGTACAGGTTTTTTTGTACAAATTTGAAGCGTATTCAGCTATTTGATCACCTTTCATTACAAGAAACCACAATTGTGGAGTTGTTTGGGGGTTTTTTTGTTTTTATTTTTTTTACAGCATTCACCTTGCAGGATAAATAACCTGATATTGTGTCAGATCAGGCTTTTACTGATGCAGTGATGCTAATTATGTTAATATTTTTCATATTTTTAATTTATTAAATGGGAAAGGGTTTTTTCATTTTATTTTGTTTTTTAAAATAATTTTTAATTTAATTTTTAATCCTCCTTATGGACTATGCGATTACCTGATCGTTTGTAATATATACTGCAGTGTTTATGTACTACAGTATAAAGACATCTCCTTACATAATAGCAGAACATAAGGTTGGATAAGCTCCATTAAAGGGGTTTTGCCACAAAGTAAAATTGATGTGGGAAGTTTGTAAATTAAATAATAAACATTTTCACCATTCATCATTATTAAAAATTCTGCACCATTTTTATCTTAGTTGCTCCTTTAGTGATCCATTGTTTACAGCTCGTCTCCAGGGGATACGACCAGGGCTGAGACTCCTCAGTCCTGGGTTGCACAGCTCAGACATCACCTCTCCTCTCAGGCAGCACTGAGTGTTCAAACCCCAGGACTGTCATTCTACTCCGTCCTCTGTATTCCTTAGTAAATTGTCAAACAGTGCAAATAAATTAAAAAAAGAACCTCAATGAGGGCTGTGCATTGATAAAGAGAAATAAAACCCACAGGTTTGGTTCCTGCAGGAATTGAACCGAGGACCCTTTGCTGGAGGCAAAAGTTTTAAACCCCTGAGCTACAATGTAGCTACTTACAGTTCTACACATAAACAGACCTTTCTTTGAGGAAGAGAGGAAAGGCCTGGTGATGTCATCCTGCAGGGTCACATGATATGTAATTCAAACAAATCACATACGCCCCCTTCTGAGCACACTGAGCTGAAGAGCTGGA
This sequence comes from Phyllomedusa bahiana, assembly GCA_025379985.1. NCBI lineage: Eukaryota > Metazoa > Chordata > Amphibia > Anura > Hylidae > Phyllomedusa > Phyllomedusa bahiana. Next base: position 36,690 of record JAODAL010030593.1, read on the forward strand.
TACAGGAGGTATGAAATGAGATCGTGGCAAAACCCCGTTAAGTCCATTAAGTTCAGTGTTAATCCAAAGGAAGGTAAAAGCCCCTATGAGGTGGATGTCAATTGTCCCATACAAGAGGAAAAATTCCTCCCTGACTCCTAATATAGCTACCAGAATAAATTCTTGGATCAATCCCTATGGTAGGGATTGATTGGAGTTTGGAGGTTTCAGAGTTATATCGGCCGCTGACTACAGATCCCATGTATGGAGTGGGCTCCGCACATGAACCCTCTCCATACTCCCTTAACACTATAGCGTACAATCAGGTCATCGCATGTACAGGGGTTAATGTTCCTTGTCTCAATGCAAAGTCTTTAACAGAGCATCTTCTTATAGAGTCATGGCAAGGCTTTCCTTTGCTAGGGTAAAGATTTAGGGCGACATGTATGAAACTTGGCGCTGACACGCTAGTTCCAAATTGTTATAGAGGTTTGCAAAATGCAACAGTATGTGGGTTCATAAATCTGGCATGTGGTGTACCTTGCATAGCATAGCATATCTTTGGTGCATTCAAAAGTGCCGTGCCTGGTGCAATCTATAGAACAGAGCTATGACAGTTTTTTGGTGCAAAATACGGCAAAAAAATGGTGCAGCCCCGTTCATACATGGCGCCCTTAATTTACTGTCCTAGGTCCTGTAGCAAAATACCACAATTTAGGTAAAGTGGCTTGTTGGCTCCCCCCACACCAACGCCAGATTATATATATCCCAATGAAGTGCATTTTTGGTCCTTGAATACTCTGCTAAGTGCCTGGATTCCCATTGTGCCAGGAGCTGTAAATTAAATTTAAAATAACTGAAATTAAAAATGTATAGTGTTTCTGACAACGTTTTTGGAAGCGAGAGCAGAAATCAAACATGTCTGCTACCTTCAGCATCTATGTGTAATACCTCCCTGATTCTGGGTATTTGTAATATGAATTATTAAGCAAAGTTACTGCTTTTATTTTGATGGTGAAGGTTTTTGATGAATGTGGCAGAGTAATTACTTCACATCCCGGTAGAAAAATATTTAATTTTATTTACTCTGATAAATAATTAAATTGTTGCCATGATTGCGTTGTCTTAAAACTCCCTCCCGCTCGCTGCTGTTTGCATCTCCCTAATTAAAACTTGGGTGCCAGCATCAGGACCGCTGCACAGGAAATAAATACTGACATGCAAGGAAGAACGTAGATAAATGAAAATACAACTGGGATATGAAAACGGAAAAATACATACGAAAGCAATTTTATGTAAAATTATAATAGATACTGCTACAGCATAAGGTCATTCTATTAAATGCTTACAGAGGCCTGTATGGAATTGTTGCTAAATGTGACCAAGCTCGGACTGGTCCACAGGAGAGCAGGGAAAACCTCCAGTGTGCCCCTGGGCATTGTGAACCCCTGAGTATGGTGGGCCGCTGGGCATGTTGGGGCTGGTGCTCTTTTTCAGGGAGAAAGGCAGAGTAAGAAAGCAACAGTCACATGCATTATGTGCAGTCAGATACAGCAGCTGTAGGTTATGTCCTAAGAATTAACTTCACTGGTGGGCCCCAAGAATCAGTTTTACTGTTGAGCGCAAAGAATCAACTTCACTGGGTGGCCTCAAGTATCAACTCCATTAGTGGGCCCCAAGATTCAACTCCATTGGTCAGCCCCAAGAATCAACTTCCCTGGTGGGCCCTAAGAATCAACTCCACTGATGGGCCTAAGAATCAACTCTATTGGTAGGCCCCAAGAATCAACTCCATTAGTGGGCCCCAAGATTCAACTCCATTGGTCAGCCCCAAGAATCAACTTCCCTGGTGGGCCCTAAGAATCAATCCTCACTGATGGGCCTAAGAATCAACTCTATTGGTAGGCCCCAAGAATCAACTCCATTAGTGGGCCCCAAGATTCAACTCCATTGGTCAGCCCCAAGAATCAACTTCCCTGGTGGGCCCTAAGAATCAACTCCACTGATGGGCCTAAGAATCAACTCTATTGGTAGGCCCCAAGAATCAACTCCATTAGTGGGCCCTAAGATTAAACTCTATTGGTGGACTCCAAGAATCAACTCCGTTGGTCAGCCCCAAGGATCAACTCCACTGGTGGGCCCCAAGAATCAACTTTCCTGGTTGGCCCTAAGAATCAACTCCACTGATGGGCCTAAGAATCAACTCCATTGGTAAGGCGCAAGAATCAACTCCGTTGGTGGGCCCCAAGAATCAATTCCATTAGTGGGCCCCAAGATTCAACTCCATTGGTGGGCCCCAAGAATCAGCTCCCTTGGTGGGCCCCAGTCACCCTAGTAAAACATTGAATGTCACCCATTTTACTGTGACCTCTACTTATAATTGTTTAAAGTACGTATCCAAAATATTAGTTGTTGCTCCCTTTGATACATTTCCAAGACCTTTTTAACTTTGTAAGAAGTTATCCTATAACATATTTAGATAAATGAATAGAGACGTAAATAAATAGTTACATAGATCATACAGTTGAAAAAAGAAATTAGGCCATCAAGTTCAACCAAAGGTGGGGAAGATGTGGATGTAGGGAGGGGAAAGGGAATTTTTAAGCTGAATCAAACTTTAGAACCCATGAGATATGAACTAATCTGCCCTAAAAAAATATTTTATTTCTGATCCCAATGGTGACATCAGACAGGATCTAGATATTTCATACGGCTACATACGTATGAATATTATTTAGTAGTAAGTAGTTATCTAAGCCTTTCTTGAAGCCCTCACCTGTTCCTGCTGTAACCAGCTCCTCAGGCGGCTATTCCACAGATTCACAGTTCTAATGGTTAAGAAGGCTTTTCTCCTCTGGAGACTGAATCCTTTTTCTACAGACGAAGGGAATGCCCCCTTGTTTTTTGAGGGGGTTTTACATGAAATAGTTTTTCTCCATACTTTTTGTAGGGGCCATTTATAAACTTATATAAATTAATCATATCTCCCCAGAGCCGTCTTTCCACTAGACTAAATACGTTTCATTATTTTAACCTCTCTTTATAATTAAGATGCTCCATTCTCCTAATTAGTTTGGTTGCTCGTCTTTGCACTTTCTCTAACTCCATTACATCCTTTCTATAAACTGGAGCCCCAAACTGAACAGCATATTCCAGATGAGGCCGCACCAATGCTTTATATAGTGGTAGAATCACATCTCTCTCCTGTGAGTCCATGCCTCTATTAATACACGGCAGTATCTTACTTGCCTTAGAGGCAGCTGATTGACATTGCATGCTGTTGTAATCTATGACCTACAAGAACACCCAGATCTTTCTCAACAAGTGATTCTCCAAGTTTTTCTCCCCCTAGGACATATGATGCCTGTAGATTATTCCTACCCAAATACAGAACCTTACATTTATCCACATTGAACCCCATTTGCCAAGTGGATGCCCAAACACTCAGTGTGTCCAGGTCTGCTTGCACTTTATGTACATCTTCTATAGATTGCACTACCCTACATAGCTTGGTGTCATCTGCAAAAGATTAAACAGTGCTATTAATCCCCTCCCCTATATCATTAATAAATACATTGAATAAAAGAAAAGCCAGTACTGAGCCCTGAGGCCACCACTCACAACCGGGGACCACTTAGGCTATGTTCACACGGCTTAATTGCGGGGCGTAATTACGCCCTGCAAATACGCCGTGTGGACGGGGGCGGGGCGGAAGCGGGGGCGTGAGCGGGGGGCCGGCACTTCACCGGCCCATAGACAATCACTGCTAGCGGCGCGTATACGCCGGGCGGGGAGAGGAGACGTAATCCATAGTCCTCTATGAGAACTGTGAATTACCGTAATGAATGGGCCGTTTTCGGCCCGTAATTGGCGCACTCCGGCACGTAATTACGGACCGAAATACGGCCCATTTTAAGCCGTGTGAACATGCCTTTAGAGTAGGAGTCATTTACCACCACTCTCTGAGTATGATCCGATAGCCAGTTTTTAATCCAATTACACACTGTTATTTCTGATCATAGAGACTTATTTACAATGTATCCAATAGGAGTTTATGAGGGACATAGTCAAAAGTCTTTATGTACATACATATAGAAATAAATAGCAGAGCGATAGCTAGCTAGCTAGATAGGCAGACAGACAGACAGACAGACAGATAGACAGATAGATAGATAGATAGATAGATAGATTGATAGATAGATAGATAGATAGATAGATAGATAGATAGATAGATAGATAGATAGATAGATAGATAGATAGATACTCCAAATAAACTTGTGGTCAAGAAAAATTCTTTCAGAAAAAAAATAATTTATTCCAAACAAGAAGCTTGTTTTAGACAGTGCAGGTTGTTAATCTGTTAATCAGAGCGGTTTTAGGGATCTCAGCGCCACAACTGCGCTAGGAACAGAGCAATAGGGTAGTGGTGATTAACCTCTTAGCTACCACAAAGTATTATCGCCGGAGATAAGGGAAAGACAGAAGAATTGGGCTCCTTCTGTCTCTTCTCGGCACAGCAGCGGCTGTCTGTGACATCACCATGCCCAACAATGCATTGTGGGCATTGCTGGCCATGGTGAGTGACAGTCGTCATGGATACCAGTATACAGAAGCAATGCTGTGTACTGATCTCTATTGTATCAGTGATCTGAGGATCATTGATTCAAATCCTCTATATGGGGAAAAGTAAAAAAAAAAAGTGAAAAAGTAAAAAAACAAGTAAAACACAAACACAAAAATTAAAATAAAAACCCGTACCCTGCCCTTTCCCTCCTTACAAACACCAATCGCCCCAATAAAGATCAAAACTAAATAATCATATTTGGTATTGCTGCATACATAACAAACTACCCTATAAATCTGCCATTTTAATTAACCGTAAAAAAAAAAACAGTCACAGAGTTGCGATTTTTGTTCATCCCGCAGCAAATAAAAGGGAATAAAAAGTGATCAGAATCTCATATAAACACCAAATTGGTATCAATTAAAGTGTAACTTACACAGATATTTATACAGAAAAATAAAAAAATTTATGACTATAAGAAGACATAAATGCATAAATTTTTTTTTACAAAATAAAAACACTTTTTTTAAAGTAATTCAAAATAAAAAAAACTATATAAATTGTGTATTGCTGTAATCGTATCAACCCACAGAGAAAAACTAACTTGTCATGGATACTGCACGGTGAGCTCTGTCAAAAATAAAAATAAAGACCAATACTACGATTACAGTATTTTCTTCAACTTGCCTTTCAAAAAACGGATTTAAAAGCGGCAAAAAGCCTTGTCCCCCAAAAATGATACCAATAAAAATGTGAATTCATCCTGCAAAAAACAAGCCCCTACAGATCTACTTACACAGAAAAATAAAAAAGTTATGGCTCTCAGACGTGTTTTCCTTTATGAATAAAAGTGTTTTTTATGTTAAAATCGAAAAAGAATATACTAATTCAGTATCACTGTAATTGTATTGACCTGCTGAGTAAAGCTAGCTTGTCATTTATACCGCATGGGGACTGCTGTAAAAAATAAAAATAAAAAACACCACCAGAATTGCTGTATTTTGTTCAAAATGCCTCACAAAAATCGTAATAAAAAGTTATTAAAGCGTTCTATGCACCCCATAATGATACCAATAAAAACGTCAACTCATCCCGCAGAAAACAAGCCCATAATCAGCTCTGTATACAAAAAATAAAAAAACTTATGGCTATCAGACTATGAAGACATAAAAACGCAATTTTTTATAAACCCATTTCTATTGTGTAAAAGTAATAAAACATAAAAAAAACTTTTTTTTCCAGGATTACTTATAAAAATTAAAATTTTTAGCCAACATTGCAGATTGTTGGAACAACATATTTTTTTTCATTTTCGCCACCTAACACTAAAAAAATCTGTGAAACACCTGTGGGGTCGATATACTTGTCACGGTCGGAGATAGTGGATCCTCTGGACCACCGCAAGCGATGGCATAAGCCACGCCAGGGAGCGGAATCTAAGTAGTTCCGGTTTTCACCAGAGCCCGCCGCAAAGCGGTATGGACTTGCTGCGGCGGGAGTCTACATGCTCGCTACCCCTGACGTGACTTGCTTGCGGAGGCTACCAAGGTGTAGCGTGGTGCAGAATCGTCAGGCAGGCTCGTAGTCAGGGACAGGCAGGAGGTCAGGACAGGCGGCTATGGTTCGTGGTCGTGAACAGGCAGTAGATCAGGGCAGGCGGCAAGATGCATGGTCGAGGAACGGAAGCAAATGGTACGGTACACGGTAAATCAGAACAAGGCTTGGAACGCTTTCTCTATAGGCTAAATGGTACTAAAGATCCGGCAACAAGCACCAGGGGGGCAGGCTTAAATTTAGGGGCCAGTGACCGGCAATCCCCAAAATTACCGGTGCACTGGCCCTTTAAATTTTCACAGAGCCGGCGCGTGCGCGCCTTAGAGAGCTGGGAGGCGCGCGCCGGGAGACTGGAGCTGCAACAGGAGCGCGGCCGGGTAAGTAGGAGGGTGACTGGCCGGCCGGGTGAGCGTGCCCACTGCCCGACATGCGGGCGGCGGTGCCGCTCATGCGGGGACCACGGGTGTGCCCGCGATCCGGGACGGGGGTTGCAGACCCACCCGTGACAATACTCACTACACTCCTGGATATATTCTTTAAAGGGTGTAGTTTCCATTATGGGGTCTTTTTAGGGATGTTTATTAAGTTTTAGCACCTTAGGGTGTCCGCAAACCTGTAATGCCACCTAAATAAAATTGAATTTAATTAGACCCCAAAGTCCAGTAGGTGCTCCTCCTATTATGAGGCTTGTGGTTGAGCCAAATAGCGCCCTAGGGACACATAAGCGATAGCTGTAAAAACGGCAGAATTTGAGGAATCAATGTTGAGTTTCATTTACCTGGTCCAGTGAAAAATAGATAAAAATTAAAAATCTGCAAAAAAAAGTGAAATTTGGATATTTCACCTCCCCTTTGCTTTAATTTCTGTGAAATGCCTAATTTTGAACACTTTAAGGGGTCTAGTTTCTTAGATGGAGTTATTTATGGAGGTATCTAACATACAGGCCAATCAAAGCCAGGTCAGAACTGGACTGGTCCCTAAAAAAATCTACGTTGAAAATTTTCTTGAAAATTACTACTAAATTTATAAGCCCCTTAACATTTAAAAAATTATGCCAACCTAGACATACAGTAGATGCCAGGTATAAACTATTTTGAGTGGAATAACTATCTGTCTTAGGGTATGTTCATACTTTAAAATTTCGGCGTTCACTTCGCATCGTATTTGCGCTCTAACACGAGCAAGATGCGCGCCGAAATCACGGTAATCCACAGTTCTCATAGAGAACTATGGATTACGCCTCTTAAGTGACAGTCTATGGGGCTGGCGGGCTTGCAGGCCCCCTCCCCCGCCCCCGACATCACGGGAGTAGGCGCCGATCAGCGTGACTCCCAAACACCTGCCGTAATTGCGAGGGCGTATAGTACGCCCCGCAATTACGCCATGTGGACATAGCCTTAGGGTACAGTACGTGCCGTGATAAGGCGTGTGAACATACCCTTACACGCAGAAATGTTTGAAGTTTAAAAATGAAAAAAAAAATTCTAAATTTTCACGATATTTTCATATTTTTCACAAATAAACAAGGATTGTATGGACCAAAATTTCTTACTATCTTAAAGCACAATGTGTCATGAGAAAAAAGTCTCTGGATCACATGGGTAGTAAAAGTATCAAAAGTTATTCTCACATAAAGTGTCAGATTTCAAAAATTGGGCTCTGTCAGGGAGGTCAAAACCGGCTGCAGAGGTAAGGGGTTAAACATGGATAAAATCCCAATTTTCAAGTTCCCAAAATTGTTGGTATCGGTCCTATTTTACCACCTATATCAGACATGACTAACTTATCCTTTAACCTCTTAAGCACCAGGCCTGAAAAGGCTTTAATGACCAGCTAAATTTTGTAGTACTATTGAGTTTAAGTTTACAAATAAATTACTGCAAAATAAAAAAAAAATGTTGCAGTCTGAAGAGAAAAAGTGTTTTTCTGCATTACTTTTTTATACCATTGACATTTCACACTAAATAACCTGTTAGATTAATTCTGCAGGTTATTACGGTCGTGTGGATACCCAATATGTATAGGGTTTTTTTTGTGTGTGTGTATGTAATGTATGTAGTATTTTAGAAAATATCTATTTTATTTATTTTTTTTACTCTTTTTTTAACTTTTTTTACTGTTTTTAATCCTATTAAGGGATAGCTATTTAACACACTTTATTTTACTCTTGGTAATGTATTAGCATACTTGAATATGCTAATACATTACCTTCTATGTCAGCATGACACAAGTTGCAGTGAGGGCAGGCTTACTATACATATAGCCCTGTGGCTACTCTAGGTCCCTAGGGCTGACTGTACAGACAATTCCCAGGCTCATTTGGGTCACCAGGAGTCCCGATCACCCGACAGAGCAGGGGAAAGCCCCGGTCTTGGGTCGCAGCAATCATAGGGCTAAGCGAAGGATTCCTCCACTTCCAACATTTACAGAGACTACAGCTCTGTTCCTAGCACAGTTGCGGAGCTGGGAGCCCTAAAACTCTTCTGATTAACAGATTAACAAACTGCACCGTCTAAAGTCAGCAGGTGGTCATTAAATTAATAGACCTCTGATATTAAATATGACATTGAATATATATTAAGATATTTGATGAATGGATCATCTATGTTTTATTGTGTCCATGTAATCCAAATAAAACTCCTCAGTTTTAAAACTATGTATTATTTTATGGCATTTGTCATGCGGGATAAATAATATTATGTAATAATAGATCGGACTTTTACCGACATGTTAATACCAAAACTCTTTAAATTTTTTACTGTTTTTTATTTGTAAAATGAGAAAAGGCGCGTTTTGAACTTTTAATTATTTTAATATTTTTAAAACATTTTATTTTTTGTTTCTAAAAGGGGTTTTGCCAAGAAGTGATTTCCTCACCTAACAGGCTGAACTGTCCCCTTGAGCCTTGAAAAAAGGGGTGTTGTGTTTCTGTGTTTAAAAAAACAAGTGCCTCCTCGTGACGTCATCGCACCACCTCCAATGCACGCTCCCGAGGCTGATATTCAGTCTCTTTAGTTGAGCAAACATTGTTTGGCTAAACCACAGAGGATAATTGTATTGTGCACAAGCTCTACAGGTTTTGTTTTCTCCCTCTTATCTGCTCAGGAGAGAAGATAAGATAAAAACAGGCAGCGGTTCAGGAACTGCTGCAGGGGGGAGGGAGGAGGACTGAGCAGGGATTGTCTGCAGTTTTTCTCAGATAATTACATTACAACCAGGGGATTCTCTATACAGCAGACAGAGGCTTTGTTCTCCCTCTCCCTTCATGTGCCCTGCCATCAGATAAAAAGTGCAAACAATGCAAGCACAGCAATCTTCTCCTTGTCATTGCTATTTTAAACGGTCAGGTAACTAAGTGCATGTAAGCGAGCTGCAGCTCTCAGAGACTACACTTTTTTTAATCACATATATTTAGAAAAGTGATTAAATACCCATTTTGGAGGATCAACATTAGATCGTGGCAAAACCCCTTTAACTTGTAATTTTAGTTCCCCTATGGTACTTGACAACAAGAGGGCACCATCCCTTGTACACTATTCTGCAATACTAATTACGGCCTATTACAAACGTCCTCTGATAGTAGGAGCAGCAAGGTGGCAGCCCTGGGGCTTTCATTAGGCTTCGAGCTTCCATGACTACTGGTCAGCACTCCATGGTTGTGTCACAAGCAGGGGCGTAACTACCGGGGTAGCAGGGGTAGCAGTTGCTCCGGGGCCCGTGTGGTTAGGGGGGCCCGCACCCTGGGGCAGCTGCTACTGCGTCCGCTACCCCGGTAATGCCGCTCCTGTGCCCGCCGGCAGTGAACTTAACAGTTCACTGCGGCGGGCAGGGAGCTGAGGGGCCCAGCGCATACTCCCTCTGAATGCCCGGGCCCGAGCGTTCAGAGGCAGTGCTACAGGGAGGTAGCAGAGCGGAGTGACAATGCGCTCTGCTACTTCCCCTGCCGGCGCTCTGTGATCACGTGGGCGCGCGCGGTGACGTCACATCACCGTGCCGCCCGCGCTGAGCGCAGAGGCTGCAGGGAAAGTAGCCATCGGGGGAGCGTGGACCGAGGTGAGTAAACTAATTATTATTTTACCTGCCCCTAAGCCTGCCTTTATATATCCTAAGCCTCCCTATACACCCCCTAAGCCTGCCTGTATACCCCCTAAGCCTGCCTATACACCCCTAAGCCTGCCTGTATACCCCCTAAGCCTGCCTATACACCCCCTAAGCCTGCCTGTACACCCCCTAAGCCTGCTTTTATACCCCTAAGCCTCCCTATTAACCCTCTTATCTTGCCCTTAAAACCCCCTAAGCCTGCCTATACACTACCTAAGCCTGCCTATACAGCCCCCAGCCTGCCTATACAGACCCTAGCCTACCTATACACCCCCTAAGCCTGCCTATACACCCCCTAAGCTTGCCTGTATACCCCCTAAGCCTGCCTGTATACCCCCTAAGCCTGCCTATACACCCCTAAGCCTGCCTGTATACCCCTAAGCCTCCCTATACACCCCCTAAGCCTGCCTGTATACCCCTAAGCCTCCCTATACAACCCCAAAGCCCACCTGTATACCCCCTAAGCCTGCCTATACACCCCCAAGCCTGCTGTTATACCCTTAAGCCTGCCTGTATACCCCTTAAGCCTGCCTATACAACCCCCAAGCCTGCCTGTATAACCCCCAAGCTGCCTATTCACCCTCTAAGCCTGCCTGTATACCCCTAGCCTGCCTACATACCCCCTAAGCCTGCCTATACACTCACTAAGCCTGCCTATATACCCTCTCAGCCTGCCTTTATACCCCTCCCACCTTTCATACATAGCCCTCCCACCTTTCCTAGATAGCCCTCCCAGCCTGCCTAGATAGCCCCCCAGCCTGCCTAGATCGCCCTCCCAGCCTGCCTAGATAGCCCCCCAGCCTGCCTAGATAGCCCCCCCAGCCTGCGTAGATAGCCCCCCCAGCCTGCCTGAATAGCCCTATAGCTACCGTGAAGCCTGTCTGCCTATATAGCCCCTATAGCCCCCTAAAGCTTGCTTACTTATATAGCCCCCGAAGCCTGCCTGTCTACTTATATGGGGCCCCTTAGGCTACCTAAACCCTACCTATATGGCCCCTATAGCCCACCTAACCCCTGTCTACCTGTATGGCTCCCTATAGCTACCTAAACCCTGCCTGCCTAAATGGACCCCATACAGCCAGGGGGGCAGGTGCTGGAAAAGTCAGGATTCTAAGATATTTGTGTCTAAATCTGCAGGGACAAGTGGTCGGGAGACGTCATCATGATGGCGGACTGGACCGGATGCAGAACAAAGGGGAAAGTCAACGACTCGTCAGAGAAACGTCACCTGTGAGTCACAAGATGTAACTGCACTGTAATCACTTATATGTCTACAGAGCCTGTGTACACTGGTGTCTACCACTATATGGTCACTATATGGCGGTACTATTGGTCTTTGTGTACTGATCAGTAATAGTGTAGGGGTATTATTCAGTCACTATGTGATGGTAATTTTTTGGTCATGTTCTGGCGGTATAATCAAGTCCGTATGTAGTAGGGTTATTGGTAATATTGGTTTTGGTATAGTGGATTTGTTTGGTAGCAGTATGATGGTGATATGTAGGGTGAGGTATTGCCCCTTTGTATTATCTACATTACGTAACAACATGTCTTGGTACATGGTCATGGTCAGGGAGGCGGGCGAGGGGAGGCGGGGGGTAGGGCGCCTCATCCAAAAGTTTGCTTTGGGGCCCTGGCTTCTCTAGTTACGCCCCTGGTCACAAGGGAGTTGATTGAGAGATGGAAAAGGGTGGTGTTCCTCCTGGATAACTGCATTGGTACCGCAGTCACATTGACCCTGGCATCTAAGTAGTCACTGAAGACACTTGCCATCTGTAATTAACAGCTGTGTGAATGGAGCGGGCTCTGGTCCTTGCATCCCCTTCCTGATAGGCAGGCGTAAGCATCTTAGTAAGCATCGCCTACCTCTGCCTACCCATATTTCTGGTCCTGGTCACATGGTAGGTGGTGAGCATGGTTAGGGCAAGCAGCGAAGTGAATTGGCAGTGGAAATTGTGTGAAAAGGATTTCCTACTGTGGATTCTCCTAAGAAGAAAAAAAAACCTCAGCAGCTGTAGAATTTGCTCAAGTTAGAGGTTGTTTGCAGATTTCAACTCCCCCCATTGAAGTCTATGTGTAAGCCGAGTACCGAGGGCAGGTTTACCGGAATACAGCGAAGTCACGGACAAAGAACACGACTCCAACACCAGCTCAACAACGGTTTGTTTTACTGAATTTTCTGAAACAAGATGGTGAACAGATCCCCCAAACACAAATTTACAAATACGTGTCCTGGGCCCCTGTGCTGCACAGCGCGCCGCCAGAAGTGTACTCTCTGGATGCCTGGTGACTTTACCTAACCGTGGGGTTCGGAAATGCCGATAACCCCTTACCTTCTTAATACCGTATATCACCACGGGAAAAATTGTGTATGGTGGCAGTTGCACCAGTGAGCACAGCAGCTTACACAGCTTAAATGATTTACCCACTTCCCTCCCAAACACATATATGAAACAAACTTTCCCTCACAGATGAACCGGTTCAAATAGCTAATGGTGCGATAGCAAACTCTCCAAGTCCTGAGCAGAAGGATGTATTTGGGAAACCCTCCTTTGGCCTGTAACTGAGCCTAGACTAAACTAATATCAGGCCTTCTCACAGTCCTGAGCTCGTTGGCGTGCACGCATCCGCTGAGGTACCTTAAAGATGGCCGCAATTCCTGTTCTCAGGTGCAGATGGATGGGATGGATGGTCCGGCTGCAGACAGTCCTCGCTATCCTGGTAGCTTGTCCTTCTTATCCAGGAGTTCTCTCTCTCTCTCTATGATGGTGTCTGTAAATACAGGCAGGCTCTCCTTTGTCCCTGGGAAAGACTG
>JAODAL010030594.1:0-49698 GCA_025379985.1 Phyllomedusa bahiana
CCATCATTACTAAAGAAGACGACAATATAGAAATACCCACCAAATCTAAGTTCTATCCTACCCAGTCCCAGGAACACTATATCAAGACCTTTCTAGATCTAGTTTCCGATGAACTCCAACTCATTACTCCCATTAATAAAAGTTCTAATTTGAGCAAACAAGAACAAATTGCCCTGAAAAAGATGAAAAATATTCAAGACATAGGGTACAACAGCGGACAAGGGGGGAGGTATCGTGATACTAGATTATGCAAAGTACCAAGAGGAAGCGGAAAATATTCTAAATGATCATACTTATTATGAAATTATTCTGGATGACCCATTCCAGGAAATTCAGGATAAATTACTTAATAGTCTCAATCAAGCAGTTTTGGACAATATAATCACCATAAAAGAAAAGTATTTCATATTTATTCCAGAACCCAATATACCATTCTTTTTTTTACCTTCCTAAGATTCATAAAAATCTGAGACACCCCCCAGGACGTCCTATCATCTCAGGAATAAACTCAAGGACTAGCCAATTATCTCACTACCTTGATCTCCACCTTCAACCTCACGTAATCAGTCTTAAAAGTCCTTAGAGACTCAGGTCATCTCATCCAGTTTCTAACAGACCTTCCACTTAACTCAAAATATACACTAATTACAGCTGATGTCACATCACTTTATTCCAATATTCCACACCACCTGGGTATAAATTGTGTCAAAAATCTTCTAGAAAATAATACCAAATTTTCAAAAGAAAAAAAGTCTTTTTAGTCAATAGTCTGAGCTTCATCCTAAAAAATAATTATTTCAAACACAATGACATCATCTATCACCAGATAAAAGGCACCGTCATGGGCACCAGAGTGGCACCCTCCTACGCCAACATTTTTATGGGGGCCTTTGAGGAACAATACATATACGACCAACCCCAATACATGCAATACATCATTCTGTACAAAAGATTCATAGATGATCTGCTTTTTATATGGTCAGGTCCCCAAGAGTTAATTCCAGAATTCATTACTCATTTAAACAGCAACAACTGGAACTTGCAATTTACATCTAACTATAGTTCCCAGTCCATTGTTTTCTTAGATTTAAACATCATGCTATAAAAAGATAGGTTCATAACTTCTACCCATTTCAAGAAAGTAGACTCCAATACATATATCCAATTTGATAGTGCGCACTATAAGCCATGGCTAGTAAATATTCCTTACGGCCAGTTTAAGAGAGTCAGGAAAAACTGTACAGAAGACGCAGAATTTTTGAACCAAGCCAAATTTCTAAAAAATAGATTTAGAGAAAAAAAGATACCCAGAAAAACTTGTGGATGATGCTATAGAAAGAACTACAAAACTTACTCAAAAAGATTGTCTAACTCAAAGAGATACCAAAGGGACTTTAGCAAAGTCTAAAACTAACATGGATCCAAAAATCAAACATTCTCTTATTACCCAGTATAACTCATTTTATTCAAAAATAAAGCAAACTATTGGTATTTACTGAAAAAAGACCCCTTTTTGGACCCGCATATCCCAGAGAAGCCGAATGTGATATTTAGAAGGGCCCCGAACATAAAAAATATATTAGCCCCCCAGTAGAGTAAGAAATCCATCTAAAGTAATCAGCGAAACTACCACTATAACAGGCAGCCTTGCCTGTGGAGCTACTAACTGCATGTGTTGCAATACCATATGCACAACAACCACCATCACCTCAACAATCACTAATATCACTTATCCTATTAAATATCATTTGACGTGCAAAAGCGCATTTGTAATCTGTCATAGAGTGCACCTGCCGTTTACAGTACGTCGGCAGGACAACGTGTGCGCTCCATATAAGACTAAATGGCCATAGAGCCTGTGTTAAAAAGGGCGATGTAAAACAGAGCGTAGCCCTCCACTGTAAGCTAGTCCACCAACAAAGATTTGAAGATCTCAAGATAACTCCGGTCGACTCTATCCCTGCTGATCAAACTAACAGATTCCAGACACTTCAGAAACGAGAGATGTTCTGGATTTACAGACTAAAAACACTGCAACCCACAGGTATAAATGACATGGTAGAACTTATACGGTTAAAAAAAGGTTAAAATCCACATGTCCTGGGTGTTAATCACTCTATTCTCACTTTACTTTTATTTATTCACACAAGAGGTTTATTAAATATATCATGGAAAATAGCTTTCTGCTCACCGGTAACCCCCGAAACACTAGTTTCAGTAAGCCACGCCCACAGAGCTCAAAAACCATGTTAATTCCCATAGACAGGAGCTCCTCTTTCTATTGGTCAGTTCGTAACACCCGCCAGTTTCTGATTGGCTCTTACAGCTCTAATCACGTGACTTCATATGTGCGCCCCTTACAATTCTCCATTAGTTTTCCCATAGACAGTAGCTCCCTCTGCTATTGGCCAGTTCATAATACCCGCTTCAACTCTGATTGGTCCATGCAGGGCCGCCATCAGAAATTTCAGGGCCCCATACAGCTGAAGCGTCTGGGCCACTCTTCCCCATAAACCCCGCTTGCAGTGGGCCCCCTTCTTTCACCGGGCCCCGTACGGCAGTACCCCCTGTACTGCCTTTACGGCGGCCCTGGGTCCATGTATTTAGTAAGCGCTGTCTTTACAGCGCCAAAGTTAAATACTGTAGCGCTATGCGCCCCCTTTTCTGGAATCATATATTATCAGATAACACAACTTTAAGCTATAAGTAAAGTTTATTGAATAAATATCACATCCATTTTATTTTATAGTGAACACAAATTTTAATTTCCCATTGGTATCTACACTTTTTATTATTTTTATAGTACAGCTCTATGTATTGTAATAATGTAATGCTATTTCTGTAAACTGTATGTATTTTATATCATTGTTGCTGTTTTCCTGCCGGAATCACAAGGCTGAGAAAGACGAACACCGGCAGTTTTGATTGATGTACGATCCATCCAATTACACACTGACACGAACGATCTTCTTTACTTTGAAGCCTGTCAGTGAGCTTGATTGACATCTCAGCCAACTAGTCACATCCCTTTGATCAGCTGATTGATGGTTCAGCCGGCCAATACACAGACATCAACTCATTTAAATATCCTTGTAACTTTTAGCTTGTCATTACCCTTGAAAAAGTGCCGGTATACGGCAGGAAACGCGTTGGGTTTTACTGTTTTTGGTTTTTAATGTTGCGAGGGTCTATCACCCCTGCATCTTTTAAAAGACATCTTATTAAAAAGTCAGCATCCTTGGCTTGCTTCAAAGTTCCACGTGCGCCGGGTCCGCCATTTTTACTCCAGTATCCAGACCTATCTGGCGTTCACCCGAACCCCGGAATAGACGAGACCAGCGGCCGCCGTGATAAGGGCTACGGCACCACAAAGCACTGTATGCGCATATGAGAGTTGTGCCTCTATAATAGGAGCGCAACCTCATAAGGTAAGCACATTTACCTACTTTCTAGCTGTTTTCTCTTCTTTTTTTTTTTTTTTTTTTTTTACAGTCTTCACTATTGAGCGCCCCCTTTTTGTTTGGTGGCATTATTTAGTTGATCATAAAAAAAACACCTGCATCAGTCATGGAAATCACAGCTTAAAATTACAAAAAATAAATCGGCTAAACTGTGTCTGGAGGCACAAAATCCCCCGACCCTAAGGAGGTCACTAAAGATTTTAAGGTTCATGTGACATTAGTCCCAGATTACAGCTTTTATAGTTGGATATTCTCTTCCTCATTGTAGAAGTCCATTTACTTGTTAGGTCTATAACAAAAAAACAGAAACGACTGAGAAAATCTAAGTACTTTCTATTTTCCTAATTGTGGGCCCGGGGTCGATGCACCTTCTGCAGATGATGATGATCAGTAACTTGTATGGTTTCTGGGGTTCCAGCTCCAGGGCTGGATGTGATCAGACCCAGGTGGTTGGTAATTGGTGCTGAGCTTTGGATTACATTCCTGTCCCAGTTGGTGAGAGTGTTTTGTACTTTGTACTCACCAACCCTCGCTCCTGCTCCCTGGGGTCCTGTGCCCGCTGCATTTCTGTCCTTCAAAGGGTCAGTGTCCCAATTGCCTGCCTCTTGACCTGTGACCCCCTGGCTACAAGAGGATCCCCTGTCCTTGCTCCAGGGTCAGTTCATTGAGTGTTTGTTCATCAGAGCTCCTGTCCAGCTCCTGGGTTCTGATATTCAGGACTTAACCCCTGAGATGCCTGGTTCAGTTCCTGCAGTCCCTCAGAGCTCCTGATTCCCTGTCTGGTTTTTCTGCTGCCGCTGCACCTGTCAGTTACCTGCTGAATCCTGCTGTTATACCTGTCCAGTTTCCTGCTGTATTCCTGCCCTTGCACCTGTCCAGTTTCCTGCTGTATTCCGGCCCTTTCACCTGTCCATTTAACTGCTGTATTCCTACTGTTGCACCTGTCCAGTTACCTGCTGTATTCCTGCCCTTGCACCTGTCCAGTTACCTGCTGTATTCCTGCCCTTGCACCTGTCCAGTTACCTGCTGTATTCCTGCCCTTGCACCTGTCCAGTTACCTGCTGTATTCCTGCCCTTGCACCTGTCCAGTTACCTGCTGTATTCCTCCCCTTGCACCTGTCCAGTTACCTGCTGTATTCCTCCCCTTGCACCTGTCCAGTTTCCCTGCTGTATTCCGCCGTTGCACCTCTGTCCAGTTACCTGCTGTATTCCCTCCCCTTGCACCTGTCCAGTTTCCTTGCTCTATTCCTCCCGCTGCACCTGGTCCAGTTACCTGCTCTTTATTCCTTCCTCCTGCACCTGTCCAGTTTACCTGCTGTATTCCTCCCGCTGCACCTGTCCCAGTTTACCTGCTGTATTCCTGCCGTTTGCACCTGTCCAGTTTCCTGCTGTATTCCTGCCATTGCACCTGTCCAGTTACCTGCTGTATTCCTGCCGCTGCACCTGTCCAGTTACCTGCTGTATTCCTGCCGTTGCACCTGTCCAGTTACCTGCTGTATTCCTGCCGTTGCACCTGTCCAGTTACCTGCTGTATTCCTGCCGTTGCACCTGTCCAGTTACCTGCTGTATTCCTGCCGTTGCACCTGTCCAGTTTCCTGCTGTATTCCTGCCGTTGCACCTGTCCAGTTTCCTGCTGTATTCCTGCCGTTGCACCTGTCCAGTTACCTGCTGTATTCCTGCCGTTGCACCTGTCCAGTTACCTGCTGTATTCCTGCCGTTGCACCTGTCCAGTTACCTGCTGTATTCCTGCCGTTGCACCTGTCCAGTTACCTGCTGTATTCCTGCCGTTGCACCTGTCCAGTTACCTGCTGTATTCCTGCCGTTGCACCTGTCCAGTTACCTGCTGTATTCCTGCCGTTGCTCCTGTCCAGTTTGCTGCTGTATTCCTGCCGTTGCACCTGTCCAGTTTCCTGCTGTATTCCTGCCGTTGCACCTGTCCAGTTACCTGCTGTATTCCTGCCGTTGCACCTGTCCAGTTACCTGCTGTATTCCTGCCGTTGCACCTGTCCAGTTACCTGCTGTATTCCTGCTGTTGCACCTGTCCAGTTACCTGCTGTATTCCTGCCGTTGCACCTGTCCAGTTACCTGCTGTATTCCTGCCGTTGCACCTGTCCAGTTACCTGCTGTATTCCTGCCGTTGCACCTGTCCAGTTTCCTGCTGTATTCCTGCCGTTGCACCTGTCCAGTTTCCTGCTGTATTCCTGCCGTTGCACCTGTCCAGTTTCCTGCTGTATTCCTGCCGATGCATACGTTTACTCCTGCTGTTTCTGTCACCACCTGGGACCTGTAGTCCTTCTACAGCTATGTATCTTACACCATCGCTCCCAGTGTCTGGTGTCCCTGCCCCGCACCTCGGCCATCACCGCAGGTAGCCCCATCAGGGGTAGCGACCTGGGGGTTTCCCACAGCCAAGTCCATCCCACTTTGTGGCGCTCTCCGGTGAAAACCGGGGGGCCCCTTAGAAATCCCCTCCCTGCCAAGATCTCCAGCTACCATCTTCCCCCCCCGGTGATTCCCCAAGGGGAAACCGCCCCCCGTTTTTCCCAACGATCAACGTGTCAGCCGCCCCCCAAATACTGGGAAATTCCCGGGCCCGGGTTGTTTTCAAAAACATAAGGTACCTACAGAAACACAAGTGACTTGGGTGGGTTTTCACCCGGGGAAATGAGCCCTAGTGGAGCCATAAGTATTGGGGGGAAAAACCTTACTTTTGGGGTTTTGGCTAAAAGGGTCTGTTAGGGAAAAGGATAAAGATGGGGAAAAATTAAAAAAAAAAAATAAATATTGGGGGTTTGGGGGATTTGAACCCTTTTTTTTTTTTTTTTTTTTTTTTTTTTTTTTTATAAAAAAGTGGAACCAGTTTGAACCCAAAAAGGTCCTAATTTTACCAACTCTAATTTTATTCTCTGGAGTGCACGTTTGTTGCCATTGAAGGGTTTTTGGGCCTGAGAGATATAAAAAATAAATTTATTGAACAAAGGGGCAGTTAAAACCCAGGATGCCCCCCTTTTTTGCTCAGCAGTGCCTGCTCCAAGTGATACCAAACAGAGCAGCTATAGTGATCCTGGGTGTGGACGCCTCCCATTGGCGGGTGCTATCCCGCCATTAAAAGGTGCAAAAAATTACTAAAAAACCCCCGGGAAAATTTTAATTGGACAGGAAAAGGGTGATATGCGTGGTTTTGTGAAAAATGTCCCCATGAAGGGTTACACCTCTCTCTATTTTTGTTTTAAAGATGGGTGTGGGCTTTACTTAAAACCCCTTTTCATCCCCGGGGTTTATGAGAGCCCTTTGGAAGCCTAGGAGCTCCCCACTAGGCAGGGAATAGCAAACCCACAGAAAAGGGGTCCGGGCCAAACACGCTTCAGCAGTTTTTAAAAAGCAGGAACTTCAAATTTCCATAAAAACCCCCCAAGGACCCGGGTTTTTTATTGTTGAGACCACGTTCTTTTTCCCTCCCCCGCCCCCTTTCCCCGGAGCCCCAAAAATTTTTTTTTTTTCCCCCCTACATAGACATATTAGGGCCTTTTTTTTTTGCGGGACCCGATGCACTTTCTAAAGGTTTTTTTATTCACTTTTACAAAGAATATACTGGGAAACCCCGAAAAAAAATTTCCAAATGGGACAAAAATTGGGGAAAAAAAAGTATTTTCACCATGGGTTTGGGGGGGTTTTTTCATTTTCAGCGTTCAATCTTCGGTCAAAACAAAAGTGTTTTTCTGTATTCTTAAAAGGGTTTAAAGCCATCCGGCAATTTCCAAAAATTTATTTTTTTTGGTGGGGTTTAAAAAACCCCAAAATTTTTTTAATTTTTTTTTTTAAAAACCCCCGGAAATCCCAAAAAAAACATTTTTGGGGTTTTGGGAATTTTTTTCCCACGGTTGGTTCATCGACCAAAAAATTTTTATTTTTTTTTATTTTTTTTGGAAAAAGG
Source organism: Phyllomedusa bahiana (assembly GCA_025379985.1). Lineage (NCBI taxonomy): Eukaryota > Metazoa > Chordata > Amphibia > Anura > Hylidae > Phyllomedusa > Phyllomedusa bahiana. The sequence continues at coordinate 7,396 of JAODAL010030594.1, forward strand.
GCCAAAAAAAAAGCGGGGGGATGAAAATTTTTTTTGTGTTTTTTTGTGAGGATTCCCCACCAAATTTTTTCACTTTTTTATTTTATTGTTTTATTTGAAAAAAGGGAAAGGAAAAATGATTTTTTAAATTTTTAAAACTTTTTTTTTTTTTTTTTGTACTGTAAAAAAAAATTTTTTTTTTTTTTATTTCTTTTTAAAATTGAGTCCCCCAAGGGGCCCGACCACTAGGGGGGGCGATTTCAAAAACAGTCTAAAGCATTGATTTACAAAGCATTAAGGGGGTACAAAATGGGGGGGGTTTCCCCACTTGCGTCTGCGGGACCCGGGAAATAGGGCAAACCAGGGCAAAGGAAGTAAAGGGAGCGTTCACAAGGGTCCCCCCCTGCCATTTTCAAGGGGGCCGATTGCTGCAGCTAGCTGTTTTGGGGGTTTCCAATCACCCTTCCCAAAAATCAGGGGGGGCACCGATCTTTAAATTTAGGGTGTTGCGGGAAACTTTCCCCCGGTGTCTTTTACCTTTTAAACAAAGGGGGGGCGGGGGGCTTAACCCCGCGAAAATTCCAGGGGTCCTTAAGGGGGGGAAAAAAACCCTCTTTTATTTAAATATTCTTTAAAAAGTATACAGAAAAGTTTTTCCGGGGGCCCGCATCACTGACTCACAAAGGAGCATTCTGCACTAAAACGCGTTTTTGATTTCCACCAAACTTATTTATTGGGGCAATTTTTGCATAACGTACGTCCTCTTTTTGTTAACCCCGAAAGGGGGGGAGACTCTTTTTAAAATTTTTAAACCCTTTAGGGATCGCTGCAACCCAGAAAAATACAGGTTTAAAATATCTATAAAACACAACATTTAAAAAAAAAAAACATATCAAAAAAAAAAAAAAAATAAAAATATAATAACCACACACTCGTTTTTTGATTAGTACAAGTTTTAATAAATCCTGTTTTAACAATTTAGACCGGGTTTAGTTTTCGGGTAAAAAAAAATAAATTTTAAAAAAAAAATATAAGAACCCCCGAGCTTCTTTTAAACGATAATTTTCTTTGAATTTTCCCCCCCTCTTGCGGATTTGGGGCCCCCCCCCTCCCCCCCCCCTTTTGGGCCCAAAGACCTTCCCGGTGATGCAATTAACCCTGTGTTTCTATGCAATGTTTTGGGGAAAAGCTGACATGGGGTTTTTAATTCCCCTAGAGGATTTTTGCATCTTATAAAGTCTACTATGCCCCGTCTTTAACCCCCTTACCGACCTATGACTTCGGTAAACGGCTTTTTAAACGGGATTTGGGGGGCATACCGTTTCACAGTCCCCCGGGTGTTTGGCTAATTTTCACCTTTAAAACCCCTGCGGGTTTCAGTGCGGGGGGGGGGGGGGGGGGGGGGGGGGGGGGCTGCCCCGCGGGGGGGGGGTGTGGGGGGGGGGGCCCCCCTGTTTAACCACTTAGCCGCCCTTTTAAACCACTTAAGGGCGCCGCGACAAAAAATGGGGAAAAGGCGCAAAATTAAAGGAAAAAAAAGGTGCCGGCGCACTTCTTCAGTCCGTTCAAGGGGCTTTAGCCATGAGATTGCTGAGTCCCCCATGGGCAAAATGGGAAGGGGAAACCTTGGGAAGGCCTGTTCGCCCGCCATGTTTTAAAAATTTTCCCCCCTTCCAGCCCCCAAGGGGAGAAAATGGGGAAAAAACCCCCACTTTGACAGCCAATGCATTGCCTATTTCAATGCAAATTAGGTTGTATTAAAGAACGGGGCCCCCCTGGGGATGAAGCACCCTAGGGGGGAACAAAAATTAAATTAAAAAAAATTATTTTAAAAGGAGAAAAAAAAAAAAAAAAAAAAAAGGGATTAAAAGTTCAAATTTAAACCCCCCCTTCCCCATTTTAAAAAATAAAAACCCAAAAAAAAATAAAAAAGTTCCCCCCTTTTTTTTTGGCCCCATCGAAAAAGTCCGGGTTAAAAAAAATAAACATCAATAAACCCGTTAAAACCCAAACCTTAAAAAGAAAAAAAATTTTTTCCAAACGGCCCAAAAATTCATTTTTTTTGGTCATTTTTATGTCACTTAAAAAAAAATAAAAGTTTATCAAAAAAAATTCAAACAAACCAAACTGCTAGCGTTTAAAAAACCCCACTTCCCCCACCCCTTTAAAATATGGGCCGGGCCTCAATGAAATTTTTTTCTTTTTAGCACAAAGTTAAAAAGGGCGCCCCTTACAAAATGGGCCTCGCAAATTTCAAAAAAATAAAAAGTTTGGGGGCTTTTTTCGCTACCAAAACATAATGGAAACCCTACATGTTTGGTATGGCCGGATGCATATCAAGCTGTAGAAAACAGATAATACATCATTTTTGCCAAAGAATAAAGTCCATAAAAAAAAAACTCCCGCAAACATGGCGCAAGTACGTTTTTTTTTTCACATATTGCCTCACTTAGAATTTTTTTTGCCGTTCCCCAATATATTCTATAGTAATATGAATAACACCACTAGAAATTCCATCTTGTCCCGCAAAATAAAAGCCCTCATACGTCTATGTAGGTGGAAAAATAAAAAAGTTATGGATTTCAGAAGGCGAGGAGGAATTTTTTTTTAGAGCCTTATTATTATGACCGTCCGTCAGGAAGGGGTTATTTTTTGTACATACTGTAAGTCACATGTTATCGGGTACTCCACATGTTTGGAATTACAATTAATGCATTGATTTATTTTGTATTTTTGTCCTGTAACTGATTGAAATTCCTGAGTATCGGCCACATGGTTGCAGCACATACAGTTTTTATGACCACAACGGAAATGACCCTTTGCTTTTAACCAATCTGTGGTTTTACGTTTATTGCTGATAAACATACTTGGGGGGGGGGGGGGAGGGGGGGATACTGTTGAACCTATTTTTGGTCCACATTTTGTGATATAATGTATGCCCTCTGATAGAATTTTTCTTAAAGGAGTTTTATCGCTTTATCAGTTTGTGTTTCATTGTACTCTCAGCCCCCCAAATCCAGGGGCGGTTCTTCCCCTCCCAACTGGGTGTTACTTAACTGAAGGGGGATGACATCATCCCCCCCCCCTTTACTGTTCATGCTCGCTCCCGAGTCAGTGTGTGTGTGTTTGAGATCAGTGGGAGGGGATAGCACATCCCTGCTCCCCCCCCCCGCTCTGTCTGAGTCCACATGTCAGTGTCGGTCCTCTCCCTATGCAGTCTTATTTTGTAAGAGCTGTTTGTTTACATACCACAGCCCTGCATTCAGTCTAGAGTCTTCTATGAACTCAGAGCACTGATCTTTTCTCCTCTCACAGCTGGAGGTTTGCTATAGTTGAATCCAGTCTTCTGTGAACACCGGGCACAATTCTGCTGTTTTCTGATTGTAGAAGCAGCTGCAGTGTCACCGAGGAGCTTCTGGCTGTGCAGAGTGAAATTGTTGCCGGCCCCTTATTCTGAGTGAGAGAGGCAGGAATGCGCGCTCCTGTAAATACGACCGGGGGCCAGACAGAATGTAAATTAGTAGAGCCGTCAGCCAATGAAATGAAAGGAAGTGGGATCTGACCGTCACTGGGGAACTGTGTTTACAGAAACAGAAGATAAGGGAGATAGTGAATACAAGACAGCAAGTATCAGCAATAAACGTAAAACCACAACCTGGTTAAAAGCAAAAGGTCATTTCCATTGTGGTCATAAAATCTGTATGTGCTGCAACCATATGGCCGATACTCAGGAATATCTATCATCCATTAGATAAATCAATACATTAATTGTAATTCCAAAAATGTGGTGTACCTGCTAACATGTGTAACATGCGACTTGCAACACGTAGGATGTACTACAAATAACCCCTTCCTGACGGACGGTCATCATAATATGGCTCTAAATTTTTTCCTCCTCGCCCTCTGAAAGCCATAACTTTTTTATTTTTCCACCTACATAGACCTATGAGGGCTTTTATTTTGCGAGACAAGATGGTGTTATTCATATCACCATGGAATATACTGGAGGGTGATTTGAACTTTTAATACATTTTTTTTTTTTTTTACACTTTAAAACTTTATTTCTTTTACTTTAACATTGAGTCCCCATAGGATGTTTCACCACTAGGGGGCGCGATCGTTAATACAGCCTAATGCATTGCATAGAAAATGCATTAGGCTGTACCAAGATGGCAGTTTCCCCACTTCCTGCCTGGGCCGGAAGTGTGGAAATTCAAAACATGGCAGCGATGGAGGCTTCACAAGGCTTCCCGCTGCCATGTTAGCCCATTGGGACACAGCGATCTCACTGCTGATATCCCGATCGGGCTGAAGAACGACGCGCGGCACCGATATTCATTCATTTAGACGTATACGCGCCGCTAGTAATGATAGTCTATGGGCCTGCGAGGTGCCGACCCCCCCCCCCCCCCTGCCCGCCCCCCCCCCATCCACACGGCGTAATTGCTGGTCGTAATTACGCCCCGCAAATAAGCCGTGTGAACATAGGCTTAAAAGGGGTACAGACATCGAAACAAGTGTAAAAACCCTTCCCTGCACTATCAAAAACTGAAAAATAAAGCCTTTTTGTGCTGGAGTTAAATTTATTAAATATACCTGTTCCGACTTACATACAAATTCAAATTAAGAACAAACCTATAGTCCCTGTAATCCCGTTCGTAACCCGGACACTGCGTGTGTGTATGTATGTGTGTGTGTGTGTGTGTATGTATGTATAAATATGTTATTTTATAATATATATATATACAACAACAAAAAACACACACACACACAATGATGTGGTTTTTAATATTTTTTAAGTGTATAGATAGTTAAACTGTATATATCTGGGTTGCAGCGATACCATCAAGGGTTAATAATTAGAATGAGTCTACACCCTTAGGTATGGCCAGATGCATCTTCCCTGGTGACCTCCACTGATTGGCTCCCATCCTAGGACTTATTTTCATGGGAAACCTTATAAACCGTTGACTGTACCCAAAATCCTTCCCCTTCCTGACATTCATGGAAGGTAGAAATGGTTCAGCTGGGAATTGGTGGAAATGGGAGGATTTTTTTTTTCCAATTGCTTTTAACCCCTTAAGCCGAACACCTGAAAAGTAGTGAATGACCAGAACATTTTTTTAGTTTTTGCCTCCTTGCGTTTCAACAGTTGTAACTTTTTTATTTTTTCAATGACGCAGCTGCATGAGGGCTCGTTTTTTTCGAGACAAGTTGTACTTTATGAGGGAATAGTTTAAATTCGCTTATAAATAATTGCAGAATTTTTTTCAATTTCTTTTTTTACACCATTCATATTTCACACTTAAAGGGGTTGTCTCGCTACAAAGAATAGCTTTCAAATTGTAGGGAACACAAAATAAAGACATTTTCCAAATATATTGCATTGTTCCTCTGTTTTCCCTAAAGAGATACAAGTGAATTTATTACCTCCATGGCTATTTCAGTTCCCTCAGTAACTGACCTGTAAACAAATCTCCTGGGCTGTTTGTTCAATGAGATAACAGAGAGTGAGTCATCACACAGGTCAGCAGTGTCAGTCAGTGTCCTGTGCTGCCAGACAGTAAAAAGCTTGATTTATCTCAAGTAAACAGCTCTGTAATTAGGGCTTTTGTTTTGGGGATCAGATAAGAAGTCCTTTGAGTAGTTTGAGAAGCTAATCTAATCTAATTAGCATCTGAAAGCACAACCTAGCTGTACAAGCACTGAGCTTATGCAAATTAGTATGAACCAGGAAGTGACAGAGAATTTCTTTCATGCATTCTTTGAAACCCTGTGGGGAGACAACTCCTTTAATAACTTGTCAGATTAATTCTACAGGTTATTACAGTCGTGTGGATACCTAATATGTGTAAGTTTTTTTTGTGTGTGTAATATATGCAAAATAATTTTTTATTAAATATTTTTTTATTTTTTTTATTCATTTTTTTACACTTTTCTGTTTTTTTTTTTTTTTTTTTACTTTTTTATAAAATCCCATGAAGGGAGAACTGTTTTACAATTTTTTTTTTTAAAAAAACACTTAGTAATGTATTAGCATATTCATATATGCTAATACATTCTAATCTGAGTCACTTTGACACAGGCAGTGATCTGGACAGCACACAGTGCGTCCAGGTCCCTGGCTTGATACACAGACAGCTCTGGGGCCACTCTAGTTCCCCAGGGCTGACTGTGGAGACGTTCCTCGGGCTCTGTCGGGTCACCGGGTGATCCGATCACCCGACAGAGCAGGGGAACCCTTTGATTGCACTGCGGTAACGCACCGCCGCAATAAAAGGGTTAAAGCATCGGGTTGCGGAGGTTTCCTCCGCTCCCCGATGCTCACAGGGGATGCTCTGGGATCAGGGCTGTGTAATACAACCCCGATCCCAGCGCAGCTGCGGCGCCCGGGCGCAGCAAACTCCGATGTCTGCAGCGACGTCTAAAGATGTCGCTGCAGACGAACGACCTGAAATGCCCGCCGTCAAAAGACGGTGGGTGGTCGTTAAGGAGTTAAATTCATTTAATTTACCTGGAAGATAAATCCTATTGTACTGACTACTTTTGGATTCTCCCGTTTGGCATTTTAACTTCCAGATCGTGAGGAGATGGAAGAAGAACTAAGTCGCCGTGTCTATTGACTAATAGGACACAAAGGGGGAAATGTATGAAGCCCGGCAGAAAGTACACCTTAAGGGATAATACAGTTGGTGCACTGCTCAGGTTCCGTTCACCTGTCTAAAAGTATCTACACATCTATGGGATACACAGGCAGGATTGCAAGTTCCTCCAGGGCCGGCCATAGTCAGGACGCCACTTTAAGGACAAAAGCAGATTGGGAACCGCTTACCCCTGCTACACCAAATGACATCACTGCAGACTAAGGACCTCCATCGCCCATTGTCTAAAGACATTGGGTGGTCATCAAGGGGTTCATTAATTTGGAGTATTTTACAATGCTTAAGCCCACCCCTCCCAAGGGCATCAGTAAATCCACAGTGTAGACCCATCGGGACTCTGTACCACCATACAAGGTCCTTGCATGTGGTTTTACCTAAGAGTTCTAAGTCTTCTTGATCTCCAAGGGTCTCATGAACACATACAGGACATGGTTCACATTGAAGTGCAATTTATTGAGGGGTAAAAATATATAAATATATACATAAATGGCTAAAAACAAAATTCTGTCCATAAATTAAGAAAAGACCAAATCCAGTGATCAACAGTAAGAACGCTGCCCTGATTGGACATGGGTTGTCCTACAGTTTGGGACACTGGGCTCTGGAAGGTTTTTTAGGAGCCAGTAGGACCTAGAACTAAAGTGCTAACCCTTGATCCAGAAGAAACTTTGCTAAGTTACCAATATATTCTTGGGTGCCTGTAGCCAAGAAGACCTGTGTTCTGTGTCAGGGGATCCATGTACAGACCTTGGTTGGGCACGTACCCAGGAGGAGCGGAGGGGAAGGGGGCCTCATACACTGTTCTATTGGGTGGATAAACGGCTGTAGGGGACCTAATTTCAATAGGATATTGGGAGAGGGGTATCTGGGGTTGTATGCTGGAGGAGTAGAGCTCCCTCCTGTCTTGGTAAGGGTTACTCTGGTAGGGAGGGCTTGAGTAATGATACGGGGTGATTTGGGAACACTGGTGGTACAGTGTAAATGGGTGTGGACTAGGAGGGGTGACTACATTAGGGGGAACAAATCTGGAGTAGGATGTAGGGGGAACAAATCTGGAGTAGGAAGTAGGGAGGTTCAACCGGATCGTTGGGAATATCCCCGCAGGGTCTGGGGCTGATGTGCTGGCTTGAGCGGCGGCTTCCAGTTCGGATCTGTGGGTGTCTCTATGTCTTGGGGGGTGCGGGTAACGTCCATGAAAGATGAACTCAGACAGGTCAGGCTGGTACGTGTTCTGCCCGATGACCCCTGTGTTCTGAATCTTCATAGCCTCCGGAGGGATCTTACTCAAATCCACCTTCCAGTAGTTTCCTATGGCTTTGCAATTGGTTGGATCTTTCAGAACCTAAAATAAAGATGTTGTTATTGTTTGGTGTTAGCAAAGTAAAATTCTAATTTTGTAAATGTAATTTAAATATATTAAATACAATAATTACTTTAGAGCATAAACAACTATTAACAGTTCAAACTAGTCGTACAGAGAACATGGAAATAGAGGGAAGCAAAAGGTAGAGCCCTTAATTTGGACAATTGTGCAGCCATGAGGTCACTTATAGCAGCCTTGCTGTGCTCCATACTAGCTGTATATAGGCCTCTTCAGTTTCCTCTCTTGGTGGCCATCGTCTACCATTAAAATTCATGTATGAAAAGATTTTCTATATTGGGACCATCGTTGTCCTTATGCACTATGAAGGTTTGTAGACCTCATGGAGGTGGTCCCTCACGTTGGTCCATGAACCAGAGCAGCTCATGATCCGACTGACTTAATGTGACCACATGATGCTTGGTTGCATATTAGATGATAAAAGTGTCACTGGGATCCAACTTCTGTGACCACCACCAATCATGAAAATGGGGTCCACAGTTTGAATAGAGTGATGGTCGGGGATGTGTTCTCCTACTCCATTCAAAATGGAAAGGAGTGCCAAAGAAAGCCAAGTCCAGGGCTCCGCCATCTTTGGTAGTCCCATAGAGTTGAATAGTGGGACAGCACACATGCCCGACCACATTCAAATGCTAATGAGGGACCCTGTTCCCATGATCAATGGTGGTCCTAGTGGCCCTTCCCCCAGCATTTCTCTTCTAAGGAGGGGTTGTCCTGGCTGTAAGCAGGCATGGGAAGCAGAGCAATACAATACAATGTAATCATAGTGACCCTATAATGTAAAATCAAGGAAGGGTCACCTAGATCTTCTGCTGTTTGGAACAAAATGTATAAAAGATGCAAAATGATAACATAATAACAGTGTATATAGGGAGGGATCAATAAATATTCAGGGGACAGGTGGGGGAATGGGAGAGCTCAAAAGGAGGCTTATAAACAATAGGTTTGCTCTTCTACCAGGATCTTAAGACTCTTCCTCACAATATTGCTTTGGACCTTGAATGGGGGCAAGTATGGATAATGGAGGGCAGATTGTCCCTTAGGCTAAATTCACTAAGGCAGATCTGATGTAGAAATATGGAGTTAAATGAGGAAGTATTGTCGTGCCCAGTGTTGTAGCTATAGGGGGTACAGAGGAAGTAGCCTCTATTGGGCTCCATCAGACTCCAAAGCCCAAAGACCCCTCTTCTACATAAGAAGACACCAGTATTATAAAAGGCCCAAGGAGAGATTAATTTGTTGCAAAATAGGGAGAAAGGGTTTTATGTTAAAACAGTCTTTGCACCAGTGTCTAGAAATAGGGGCCAACCATAAAAGGCACTAAATGTGTGAATGACATGCACCATTTTGTGGGCTTAATATAACCTGCAAGTTGTGCCAAGTTTAACACTTTGATTTCCACCATTTTTCTTACACTATTAGGAAACCTTCCCCCAATATATGAAAAAAAATAACAGTAGTCATAAGAGGTCCGCACCCCAGTAAACTCTAATGCCCATGAAAGGGTCCTGACCTTTCGGAAGCAGTCATTAGAAGACAAGTTATGTCTGACGGAGTCTTTCCATCCTTTGTAACTTCCTTGGAAGAAGGGGGATATGGTGCTGATCTCCTGTAAAATCTAAAAACACAAAAATATTAAAATTGTGAACACCCCTCCCCCAATTGTGGGGCTTCCCTCACCATTGAGTATGTAATGGACATAAGTTACTCACATGATAATGGCTGCAGGTGTTTGCTGAATTGTTAACATGCAAGGGTCCAATCACAGGGTCTGGGCCAATTATATTTTGTGATGTAGCAAAAAATTGCAGCAAAAGCCATGATTTGACCCCAGCATGAAGTCCAGCCTTCCTGAGAGTTATCATTAGGTCCCTTTCCAGCCATCCTGAGAGAACCAACCATTGACCCAACATACTGTGCTCTTACCTGGAACAGCTTGAGCTTCTTCTCTGGAGACGCTTGTATCACCAGTGCAATCATGGCCAGGTATGAGTATGGAGGTTTGGGGTATCGCTGGTAGTTCTTCTTCTTCCCAGTGGCTGCCCTCTGCTCCTCTGTGGAGTCTTGGTCTTGTGGGGGCTACTATGCTCCCCTGAACTGTTGTCCGTGTTGGAATTCATCGATATGTTCTTTTCCATGTTAGGGAGTTCAGTGGCCGGAGAGAAGACTGGATCCCAGGAATGGTTCATACCTAAATCTTGGTTCATACCTAAATGTTGTCTTGGTAGCTTCCAATGCCAGAATGGACACCCGCCAAAGCAGGAGCCTTGATAAGTTTTGAGCCACCATTCCAGCTTTAATATGTTAATACCCCTCAGGACAAGCGGGGAGCCCAATGCTGACTACACCTCAATTTCTATAGGAAGACCCTTACCCCTATAAACAATACCCAGGGGCTTACACACAGTTTGAGTCTTTGGGTGTGATCCATATTTTAAATGTTTTTTGTGTGTGTTGTGTGTTGTGTGTGTGTGTGTACATGAAGCTTCTGAGCACGCATAGGAAATCACAGGATGCATTGGTAAAGCCCAATCCCCCATCATTCCAAAGGGACGTCCAACCAGGAAATGTATGTGGCCCCTATAGACACCAGCACATGACCATGTAACAAATGGTTTTATTCTATAAATGTCTCCTTGTTGTGATTGAGACTCTGTGATCGCATTTCTGTTTAAATGAAAAATGGCAATGACCCCAGCACCAGATCTGTCATGGACGCCAACGGCTCCCATTAGACTATATTGGGCTTTATTGGGTTTCCATCATTTTACCTGTGTACTGTGCTATTTATTGTGTAAAATTTGACTGGATTCATAAACACCAATGCAGATGTGAACCCAGGGTCCAGAAGGTTGAATCCTCCCCTCCCCCAATACATTTTTATTGTAGCCCCTATTTAGGTCTTTGATAGTATCAAGAAAAGTTGACAAATATGACTTCTTCCAAGGCCCAATCATGTCCCCTCTTTCTCCTACATTTCTTGTGTCCCCTCAGGAAAGCTTCTAACACATGTTTCTTTGTAGAAGTCCATTGTCGGACGGAGGCTGAAGGTCTGTCCCATTGGCCTCTATCTGGCCAGTATCACTTAGTATACTAAAAAGAGAATAAAGTGTTGTAGTATATTGGATATGTCATCTCTGAGTCCTATAAAAAAAATATATTGGTAAGAATACCATATTAGCAATGGGTGATGAAGGCCACTGTTGGGCGTCCGTCACAGCCTCTGGTTAATCTCTGTTGGGAGCTTTTCCCGTCGTGTACATTGAAGGGAGGCTGCAATTGTGATGTTAGGGCCCATCGCCACGGTATGGGTTTTCAGTCTATCAACCTTTTGCATTGACAAAAAGAAAATCCGTGCAGTAGTTCACACTGGACAGGTTTTCCGGCAGAAGTTTTTTTTACACCGCTGGTGTAACAAAAAACTTAGAACATGTTCATTCCTCCGTCCGGTAGAACTGAAGATCTATTTTCTAATAAAGGAAAATAATATTTGTAGTTTAACAATAACGTGTACAAGGCAATAGCTTTAAGGCCATGTTAACACTGCTTATTTGGGCACGTAATTCGCGGCGTACTGCGTGAATTACGGTCTGAAATACGGCCCAGTTATTACGGTAATCCACAGTTCTCATAGAGAACTATGGATTACGTCTCCTCTCCCCGCCTGGCGAATCCACCGCGGGGGGAGATAAGTGACGTGTCAATTACTAGCGGCGTATAGTCTATGGGCCGGCGAGGTGCTGGCCCCCCACTCTCGCCGTGTGGACGGGGGCAGGGTGAAATTGTGGGGCGTAATTACGCCCCACAATTAAGCCGTGTGAACATGACCTAATATTTTTTTTAAACTTTTTTTTTTATTTTGTTTACTTTTGAAAAAGGAAATAAGGAGCAAGTTGCAATAAAAAGACTTTTCTGTAGGGAAATTTCTAAAAAAAAAAAATTGCCAAAAGACAAACACATTTCAAAAATTAATTGCAATATGTACATACAGATTTTAAAAACATCCAATATATGACAGTAACTAATGATTTCTCTGTGACCTTCACCTCTAAATTGTCGAATCTTGGCAACTATGGAGATATTTATTTTTAATTTATTTTTCATTTCTTATACTTTTTTTTTTTTAAAAAAAAGTTTCTACATTGAAAAAGAAATTGTAAAATGTCATGTGAAGATAGGCTAACTGTTATACAAATGAGTCTTCCGTAGGTAAATTTTTTATTTTTTTTACAAATTTTGCTGGAGGACAAAAATTCTACCCAAAAAAAATTATAACATTCACATGTAAGTTTCAAAATCATCCAATAATTGAGAGTAAGTGAATTATTTCTCTAACTTTACCTTAACCTCTAAATTGTAGAATCTTGGCAACTACGGAGATATTTTTCATTTTTATTTTTTTTACTTTTTTAAAAATGTTTTTATATTAAAAAATAAATTGTAATGGTCCTAGGCAGATAAGCTAACTGTAATACAAATGAGTCTCATGTGGTTAGTTTTTCAAATTTTGCTGGAAGACAAAATATTTTACAAAAATAATTAACATTTACATGTAAGTTTCAAAATCTGATAATTGAGTCAATGAATTCTTTCTCTGTAACTTGACCTTAATCTCTAATTTGTTGAATCCTATGGAATATTAAAGTCTAATGTGACGATCCTCACCCTCTGGCTGTGAATATTTTACTTGATCGGTTGTTGTACCTGATTTTCTGCTTCTTGTCTACAATAATTACCATATCACTTACCCCAAAGGTTTTCTATCAGGCCCCATTGTTCTACTGATTTGTCACCACAGGGGGCGCTGCTCACTTCACACCTCCCTACAACCTCTGTTTAGGAAAGTAGGCTTGTTATGTATCACCCACCCTGATGTGTCTCCTACAAACATCCCATTGTTTGCCCCATCCTTAGAGTTGAGTATTTTGATTCTTAACAACAATTGTGCACTTTTCTATTCATACATTCATTTGGTCTAACATTGATAACGTCACTAGTCCCGTGCTTCCTATTTGTTCCCAATTTTTTGAAGTTTTTTTTTTTTCTTAATAAACTTTTTGGTAAATACAGCAAAACCAAGATTCCATTTTTTAAATCCAAAACATTTTGCTACAATGAATTCATTAGTTTTCTGTTTGGTTTTTGGCTGGTTTTACGACACAAATTTTTATAAAATTCCAAATTTTTAAAAAGTTTTTGGCTCTGTAAGAATAAGATTCCTTATTATGAATCCTAGAATGGACAGAGGAAGCTACAGTTCGTTTAGGATAGATAAGGGCTAATTCCGAAAAAGTGGCATTTCCCGGCATTTTAGGCCATTGAATCAGTGTAAAGTGCCCCAAAAAAGCCGATCCTTTCCAAAACTGCATAGTTACTTGCTTTGAAAACTTAATGCGCCTAAAAAGGCGTTTTTCGCTCAAAGGCCAGTAAAACCGGGGACAAGCTATCATTGGTGGTATAGTAATGCGCCAGTAGAGGTGCATTGCCCAACGAGGAGCATAACTTTGTTATGCCCTCAATGGGGCGCATTGCGGACAGGGGGCCCGCGCACCATTTTGGCGCTTACAAAGTGTTGTGCTGGGAGTTAATCGCCATTTTTGGTGTACGACATTCTTTTACAAAAGAATATGGCGCCAAAGGGGTTTTTTGGGCAAAAACCCAAAAAAACGGGGTTGGCGAGGGGGCATGTCGCCTTAAGGTTTTGGGATTGAATCAAATTTTGGACCAGATTAAGCAATTTTATTCGGGTGGGCCCAAACTGATTTTTGACTAAAATCACCCAAAAATTGAAGTTCACTTTAAATTGGGGTCAGGGTTTTTGGAGGTTTTACGGGATAACTAACTTTTCTCCGCCCGGGTCTCACTTTAAGCAAAAAAATTCCTTTTAGTCTGCCCCCATCAGCGCCTATTCCCCCCCCCCCCTCTTCCTCCAACCAAGGACCTTTTACCACCCCATTTTCTTTCCCCCCAACCTCAAAAAAAGGACACCGGAAAAGGGTTGGATAAAAGGGCCCCGGGGCCGTTTTATTAACTAAATACAAATATACAAAACACCCAAAACTTGGGGTATACCCGCAACCTCTGTCCCATAAAAACCCAACGGATACCCCAAAAACCTTTATCCGTACCCATGGGGCTGAGGTCCTTGGAGCTAACTTGGGTCTGAGGGAAACCCATTTCCGATCTCCTTTCCCTTCCATCACCTCCCCCCCGCCCAAAGGGGCACCAAAACCCACCCAGGTGGAAAAACCCCCCCTCCACCAGCTTCAAGGACACCCCCCTGAAAGGCCCCCCCCCTTCGCCAACCATTCCTCAAAGGGCCCCCAAAAACAAGGGGAGCCCAATTCTACTGCCCCCCCCACCTTTTCCACAAACCCAAGGACCCCCCCCCGCCCCCCCGCGAGCATAAATGACCCCTCAAGCATGCGACCCCCCCACACCCCAACCCCTTCTATCCCCGTAAAATCCAAGGGGACCACAAATCCAATCCGACGGGTTCAAGTGAACCCCTTTCCCCCCTCCAAAAATCTTTCCCCAGCCCCAAATCCTTTGGGCACAACAGCCACCTTTTTCCGCACCCAAAGGGGCCGCAACAGCCATTAAGCTTATAGACCCTATTAATACCCCCCCAAAGCCCCGCCACTTTGCCCCAAACACCTCCCGGGGACCAATCCCCCAAACTTGTTTAAAACCCCGGGATACTCACCCCAACCTCACAAATGGGAACAGATGCCCCAATCAACTCCCCAAAAACAAGACCCCAAATCGTTACCTCCTCTGCAACTAAAATTCCGAGGGACATCCCATTTTCAATTTCAAACTCCGGAGGACATTCCGCCCCTCAACCCTGGATCCCAGCCACCAAAACACCCCCAAACTGTGAGGCATCCCATTGCGACCGCTCCCCCCCAAAAAGGCCGCTCCCCCCGCTCCCAGTGCCGAACGAGGGGCCAAAAAAATCCAACCAAGCACCCACCGGGAGCTAAAAGACAAAGCAAAACAACAAAACCCCAAAAACAACACAAAAAAAACCCCCAACGAAAAAAAACCCCCGTGCTGCGTAATCCCCCCCTCAAAACCCCCCCGGGGTATCCTCCCCCGGGCCAAAACCCCTCCCTACCGAAAACTCACGCCACTGATCCAACCAGGTGTGGACGGATTTTAAAACCCGGGAACCTCTCCCGAGTCCCACCCCTTTCATCTCACCGACCGGCCCCAGCCCCCAGCTGCCGCCTCCGTTGGGCTGCCCCAATCCAAAAGAATGGGGAGAAAAATTCCAAAGGGCCAGACCAGTGCCCCCCACACCCCTCAAAACTGCCGTAAACGGGAACCGGGCAAAATGACCCACCCGTTGTTCTCAACAGCGGGCCACCTCCCCCCCAACGACCCTCCCCTTTGTAAGCCATATAACATCTAAAACACATCAACGAGCCCTGCTGCCACACCCGGGACCCTCCGTCCCCTCCCTTTGGTCATTTTTGATCCCCCTACCCAAAACTCCAAACCCCCCTCAACCCCACACATCCCTAAAAAACAAGCCCCCCCACCACTCCCCCAACGAGCATACCACCCACCGTACCAAAGGGGCCCCCAAAAAAGGCCACGAAAAGGCCCCAAAAGGGACACCTCTAATCAGGGGAACACCCGAAGGCAGAAAAAACCCCCCAATCAATTCCAGCAATCGAAAAAGGGGTCGCCCTAACGGCCCACCAAAACCCCCCCTCCGGTACCCCTCAACGCTTGCGTGATGAGAAAAATCCTTGGGGACACCCCCAAACCCCCCCAAAACGAAAACCAAAATGCCAAGGGCCGTTTAAAAAAAACATCCCCCCCGGGGGAAACCGCCCAAAACCCTCTTCCAAATTTTGACCCAAAAAACAAACAGAGCCTCGCGGTCCATCCCCCACCTACCGCCCCGGGGGCCACCCTAACCATTCCCCCACAACCCCCAAAGAGCCTATAGCCCTCCAGGTAGGGGCCGCTAGCGATGCCCTAAACAACTGTCCGCGGGTCAACCCGTTCCACAAACCCGGGGGGGAAATTTAAATCCCTGTCCCCCGTCTGACCAATCCCAAAGCGTCCCCGAAAACGAGACAAAAAATCCGCAATGTCATTTTGAACCCCGGGGAAAGAACCGCCCCCCCCCAAGATTCAATTCCAAACCCACAACACAATCTCCAAGCAAACGAACCACCGGGGGGGACCCGCCGACTGCGATTAATGGCTTGCACCACACCGGGGTTGTCACAATAAAAAACGCCCTTCCGATTTTCTACTTTCTGCCCCCAAAATAAACGCCACCACAAGGGGGAACAACCCCAAAAGGGCCAAATTCCTAACCAAACCCTCGGTCACCCACCCTCAGGCCACCTCCCTAACACCATCCCCCGCGCAATACGCTCCAAAACCAACACCCCCAGCAGCATCCCTATAAACTCCACCCCCCCTTGGACACTACCGGTCCAAAATCAAAAAACCGTCCATTATACTTTTGCAAAAAGGCCTCCCCTACCCCAAAACCCCTTCAAACTCCTTTGAAAGGGGTATGAATGATGTGGTTTTTAACCCCGGACTGCTGCTCCAACCTTCTGCAAAAAACTCGACCCACGGGGTAAATTTACAAGCAAAATTCAACTTTTCCAAAAAAAACTGCAACTCTCAATGGCAACTTTTTCAAGGGCAAGACCCACTCCTCGGCCTTCATCCCCCCCCCCCCCCCCCCCAAAAATTTAAAATTCCCAAACACACTCCAAGCAATGGAATCGAACAAAAACCCCCAAAAAAAGAGGCAGTAGCTGGCCAACCGTCTTTTTGGCGCCAAACCCCCCGAACCCTTCTGCGACCCACTGCATGGCCCCCAATGCCCCCGAACAAATCTGCGACTCTGCCCCAACAACAAGAATCATCCAAATAAGGATCACTGACAAAAAGCCGGAAATATCCCACCCACCCACCCAAAAACAACTAAACTTCCGAAATATGCGGGGATCAACAGCCCATTGGGAGACACCGTCCACAAAAACCCCCCCCAAAAACAACCCCCAACCGAACACTGTCCCCGGGGAACCGGTAGCAAACGAAACCGGGGCTCAATGTCTTTTTTTCCATCAAGCCCAACCCACCAACCGCTTCATCAAAAGGTGTATTCCACCAAACAGATCCGGGTCAATCCCCCTCTTGACCGAACACCCTAGGGGAAAGGGCAGGTATAAAACCCGAAATTTGTTCGGCCCTTTTTCGGGACCACCCCGGGGGTGAAAAAAATTAAGTCCGGGAACGGGAAACCCAGAATGGCCCCCCCCATCCACCAAAGGGCCCCTTCCTTTAATTCTCAGTTACCCCTGCCGGGGGGGGAAACCAAAGCCGACCGCAAATTTGGTGGGAAAAAAGGGGCCTCGTGCCCTGGAAGAGATCCGAAAACCTTTCCCCAAAAAATGGCCCCCCCCCTGATCAGGAAATCTGTTTGATACCCCCCATCGCGGGGCCACCCTTTACCGGGGTCACCCCCCCCGCGGATTGTTACCCTTCCCCCTTTTCCCTTTTTGCAGGGGATCTTGAGGCTCCATGAAGCCCACACTGCCACCGAGCAACTGGTTTAAATTTTCAATTGCTTGAACCCACTGTCCCCCATTGAACACCCCAAACCCTCCTTTTCCCCCCCGCCCCCCAAAAAAACTGCTCCCCTCCCCTTTGGCCCGGCCCCCGCCGGCCCCCCCATAAAGGACTGCCCGAAAAACCCAGGGGGCCTACCCTCACCAAGGGCCAATTTCCCTTTTGTCCCACCGATTGACGGGGGGATTGCCTTCCTTTGACGAAATTGTTTGTCGTACCCCAACCACGCCTGCCCCCTGACCCTTTGGGGTCCCAAGGGAAACTAAATAACAGAAAAGGGCCCAGCAGTTCTCCGGTGCCTTCTCACTGATAACTCGCCCAAAAAAGCAAACCCTCAAACCAAATTTTCAAAATTTGGGGAATCAACCCTCGACGCTTTCCTCCTCCTCCTTTTTGCTCCCCTCTCTCTTTCCCCTTTTCCAAATTAAATTTTCCATGGCAGCAATGAAAATATCTCACATATCATCCTGCCAAATCTTTTCCCACCTCCTTTTCAAATGTCCCCAACACCCTCGAAGCATCAACATTCCCCCTTTTTCTCTATCGCCAAGCAGGGGAAACCCCCCGATCCCTTTTTTCCGTTTGGACCGATACGTTGCGCCCCCGCCCATACCCCGCCTGCACGCCCCCGCCAACCCCCCGCTCCCCCAAACCAATCGCCATTTTAAGGGACCCAGGGCCCCGCCGGAACCACCCCCCCCCCGGGGACCCGGAAGTGGGAAAGGGCCCAAACCCAAACCCGCATACCCCCCACCAGCTCCCTGCCCAAACCCCTTTTCCCCAACCCCCCCCCATGGGCCGGGGCCCCCCCTACCTGCAGCTACCCCCCCACACCTCGATGTAGGCAAAAAAAGGACAAAAATAGAACCAAAACCCCCAGACGCACAGGTGCTGGACCCTCCATTTCCCTCCCCGGATCCCCAAGAACCCCCCGCTCCCTAACACCTCCACGACCCCGGGAACATTATCGAAGGGGGGGCCACCGTCCTGCCCAACCACCGATCCTCTCCGCGGACGAACCCCCTGGGGGACCCCCCAGGTAAGTCCCTCCACCGTGAATAGCGGACAAGACCCCCGAATGCTGTCTGCTCAAGGGCCCTCACCGGGCCCCCGAACCTCCCACGACCCCGTTGCACTCCGACCCTACGCCCGGCACCCCCCGCCGGAACATCGCCCGATGGGGCGCTTCACCAAGGAACCACAAGGAAAACACCTCAGCAGAGCACCCTCATCACTATCAGGGGGCCCCGCTGTGCGCTGCAGCCACTTCCCTGTGCGGATTCCCCCAACCGGGGGGCACGTGACCTCCGCGGCCCCGGCGCCGGGCCCCCAGGGTCCCTAGAGGGGGTCCCGCGGGGTACCCGGGGGCCGAGTGCATGTCAGGGGTAAGGGGACAGGTCGGACGTGCCCTGCGACCGGGACCGGGGGGGGAGGGAAGCAGCCAACAGACCCCTCCCATCCCTTCTCCAAGGAACCCCCACCTGAGTCCACCATGCAGGCCCAGTTGCCTGCTCCCTCCTCAAATCCTCCAGCAGCTACCCACTATCCCCTCACGTTCCTCAGGGGGCAGAGCGCAGCAGGGACCTTCCCGTTTTCGCCGCCGGCGCTTCTGAACCCCTGCCCCGTGCAGGGCACGGTTTAAATACCCCGGCCAACGCGAGGGGGCGGGGCCGGCACGCCGGGTCATGCGGGGGGCCTCCCCTGATCCCGGCTCCGCCTATGGTCCGGCCCCGTTCTTTAGCTTTAGTATTGCTAGAACATAGGTTATGCCATGATGTCATGTCTGACGTCATTTCTGCTTTCCATGACATAAGGGTGACCTATGGACATCCAAAGTGAAGGCCAAGGGTCGCATCAGAAATGCAGGCCACAGCTGGAGTGACGAGGCCTGAAGCGACACAAAGGCAAGTTAACCCTCTAAAGGGATGTTCCCACGCAGTTATGGCAGGTGACCCTCCGCGGGATAATTGTGCTGTATTGCACCCGAAGTTCGCCGCGCATTTTAAGTTATTTGGGTTATATCATAGATGTTTGACCCGGTGCACAATACGCAGCGGGAGAGGGATATGACATGTGACTTTTCTGGCGCTCACGAGCTTAGGAAAATGGATGTGAATGGGGGCCTGGCCAGAGCACTTAAAGTACACACTGTCCTGCACGTACTTCTAAAGCAGCGGGTGTATAGCAGCGTGCACAGTATGCGCTGCTATATTCCTGCAAAAAGCCTTGTGAACCTACCCTAACATGTACGGTTATAGTTACATTGAAAAATGTTTTCTGTAATACAAAATAATTTTTAACTTGTGACTCAAATGTCAAAGCAGTTATTTAGGTGTTACAGGACAACCTGAAATAATGTCAGACTGGGTTGTCTGGGGCCCACCAGTGGAGCTGATTCTTGGGGCCCACCAGTGGAGCTGATTCTTGGGGCCCCTCAGTGGAGTTGATTCTTGAGGCTCACCAGTCAAGTAAATTATAGGGGCCCCTCAGTGGAGTTGATTCTTGAGGCTCACCAGTGCAGATCATTTTTGGGGCCCACCAGTGGAGCTGATTCTTGGGCCCACCAGTAGAGGTGATTCTTGGGGCCCACCAGTGGAGGTGATTCTTGGGGCCCACCAGTAAAGCTGATTCTTGGGGCCCACCAGTGGAGGTGATTCTTGGGGCCCACCAGTAAAGCTGCTTCTTGGGGCCCACCAGTGGAGGGGATTCTTGGGGACACCAGTGGAGTTAATTTTTAGATTCGATCAGTGCAGTGAATTCTTGGGGCCCATCAGTGGAGCTGACCCTTGGGGCCTTCAACAAAGCTGACTCATGAGGCCCACCAGTGGACTTGATTCTTAGATTCCATCAGTGCAGTTGATTCTCGGGGCCCTACAAATGGAGTGGCTTTTTGGAGACCACCATTGGAGATGATTCTTGGGGCCCACCAGACCAGTGCAGTTGATACCGGGGGCCCACCCTACAGCTGCTGAACTCTGCCTTTTGCTTTCTGTCTCGCTGCCTTAACCCTGAAAATTAGTCTCGGACGTTTCATGTTCAGGATCCCACTGTACCCACTGCTTCCTTCTGGGCCAGTTCAAACCTGATCTCAGATGTAAAATCCAAAGATCAATTAATAGTTGAACATGATGTAACAGGAACATTCATAGTGAATGTCGGGGTCAATTCTAATCCTGTTTTCAGATAAAAGTGTTGTCAGAAGATTCCATTCTAATTATTCTCTTGGGATAGAAGCTGAACTGGGATCCCAGTCTGGGGCAGGGAGGATCCCGGAATGACCAATAGAGGGCAGCAGAGAGTGAGGGGCAATTGTGCACATACAAAGAGCACACAAAGTAGAAGCATTGTGGGAAGGAGCTCAGTGTCCACTATTCCTGGGAGGACGGGCGGCTCCAGGTTGTGACTAAAACCGAGAATAACAAATGGACACAAGGTGCAAAATCCCCTCCACATACCTCTGGGGGTTTATGTGCAGTGCTCCTTTTCTCTATAGAGATTATACGGGGCCCCCTTTATTGTACATGGAGCTGAGGTTATAGATATTATACGGGGCCCCCTTTATTGTAGAGGGAGCTGAGGTTATAGATATTATACAGGGCCCCTTTATTGTAGAGGGAGCTGAGGTTATAGAGATTATACGGGGCCCCTTTACTGTACATGGAGTGGAGGTTATAGGTATTAAATGGGTCCCCCTTTATTGTACATAGAGCTGAGGAAATAGATATTATACGGGGCTCCCTTTATTGTAGATGGAGCTGAGGGTATAGAGATTATACGGGGCCCCCTTTATTGTACATGGAGCTGAGGTTATAGAGATTATACGGGGCCCCCTTTATTGTAGATGGAGCGGAGGTTATAGAGATTCTACGGGGCCCCCTTTATTGTACGTGGAGCTGAGCTTGTAGATATTACATGGTGCTTCATGTATGTGTCGACGCAGAGAGATAAGCCGCTGCAGTCACTGAATGGCCGCCATGTTATTTTACTACTTCAGGATACCGGAGCCGTCCTCCAAGATATCAACTGTCCATTTGAGAGGACCTGGACCAGATGGTCCACCGGTGCCCGCTGTGGCTTCTACATAGACCCCATCCCACAATTTTTGGCAACCAGATTTTAATGTTTTTAATCCCCACCTTCCAAAAGCCATAACTTTTTTACTCATCTCATTGACATGACCGGATGAAGGTCTTTCTTGGGTATCATCTTTCAATGGCGTCATTTCCAAGGGGTTGTCTCATCATAGACATTGATGGTATATCAAAAGGAAAAGCCACCATTGATTTTAATGTGAGAGTCCCGACCACCTCTCTGTTCAAAGTAGAGACGTTTCAGGGCTTGTTCAGGAGATAGGTCCCACCTCTGTGATCAGACATTGATGATAGATCCTAGCGATTTGCCATCAATGTCTATGGTGGAAATGTCCTTTTAATGAACCTGGTAATGTACTGGTAACTTAAAGGAAAAAAAAAAAATTTAGTGGGTTGGATAAAAAAAAAGTAGTTCCACCGATTTTTCTTTTTTTTGTAACTGTATTTTTATTAATGTTTTGTTTAAATAAAAATAATTACAGGAAAAGAAAGCTTGTTAAACAATATACACCATAAGTCCAATAGTAAAAGATGAAGCTAAACCAAAGCATAAGCGTCAATGTCGGCCAGTATAACAAGGCCTAAAGTAACACATTCGGATAAAACCAAATACCCTGGTGTAGAAAGAGAGGCAATAGACGGACAGGACAGATGCAGGTGGACACAAGACTGGACACGGGGGGGGGGGGGAGGCAGGAAAGGTAGAAGGAGGGGGGGGGGCATTTACATAGGCGCTTTATGAACGTAATCTCTCCCAGTAAGAAAGCCAGGGCTGCCATGCTGCATCGTGGACATCAGGCTTATGTATAAGGGACGTGAGTCGCTCCACGCGTTGCACTTCGCAAATCCGTGTGTACAAATCGTGTAGGGACGGGGGGTGCGGCTGTTTCCAAAAGGCGGAAATCAGGCATTTGGCGGCTGTGAGGATATAGAGGAGGAGCTTAGAAGCATGTTTAGAAAGACCTGTCAACGGGGCGTGGCCTAGCATGTGAGGAGACCAGACGCGTGTTAGGGGAGCTCCGTGTGGCTCTAAACAAAAAAGCCTATCACCAAACCCAGAATGAGCCGGAGGAGATCCAAACGGACGCAGAAGGGAATAGCAGAGGCTGCGGTACCTGCGGTCCCGATCCGCAACTTTTTCGCGCCACTTGCGGGCTTGGAATCGGCTCCGGAGTCAGCAGCTGCTTCCCCAGAGCGGGCGCCATCTTGCAGCTCAGAGCGCGGCTCTTCATGTGAGCCCCTGCACCCGTATGCTGTGACGGCGGCGGGGAAAGAGAGGAGCCGGACGCAAGACTCGCCTGCCAGCCGGATTCTGTCGGCGCAGACCCGGAGCTGTCTGGATCCACAGGGAGGACGTGGGAGACCTCCTGCAAAGACGCAGACCGGGACACCAGTGGCTGGAGAGGAGATGAGGAGGCCGTCATCACCGGGCGCTGGGCCCTGTCAGCGGGACTCTGCCATGTCTGCCCTGCTGGGAGACGTAGAGGAGCTCCAGGTACATGCTCCCATGGGATACATGAGGGGAAATGGGGACCCTCCAACAACTCTGAGGGCCCTTTGGGTTCCTGCTCCCCATTATGCAGAGACTGCTTGTTCTCCAGGCAGCTCATTTTGGCTGTCCCCTATGCCCCACAGCTGCGCAACAGAAAATGGCAGCAGCTAAAATACCCCTCTCAGAGAGCTTCAGCCGGAGATTCCCCGAGAGTCTGCTCCTGATCTGTTTATGGACTCTCCTGACAGGGGCCGCTTGCAAAATGCTGTGGGTTCCACCTGGTGCTCTCCAGAATGACCTTTTTTGGGATCCCCCATGCCTGTCCACCTTGTGATCTACCAGTGGCTGTGGACTCTTGCTGTGACTCTGGGATTATGGGGCCAACCCAGTCTGATGCTATGGTGCCACCGGGCCAGCTTTCCCATTATGCAAGGAACTCCATGCTCTCTCTGCGCTACAAGGGCACCTGAATTGCAGGCGCCCCTCACACTTATTCCACCAAAAAGTGATATGGCTGCCCTTGCTCAAGATCTTAAAGGCGCCTGGAATAGAGACTTGCATGTAGTCAAATCAGATATATCTAATGTCCAGGACAGACTTCAATCTCTGGAATCCTCCCATGCTGTGGCGCAACAGTCAATCTCTGAACTACAGACTGCAGTAAGTAATCAGCAATCTCTCTATCAGACCCTAGTAGATCAAGTGGATGACGCTGAAAATAGGAACCCCAGAAAAAAACATCCGATTCAGAGGTATCCCGGAATCATTTCCCGTCCCCAAGAATTAACACAATCTCTTATTAGACTCTTCAACAGACTGCTGGACAGACCGGAAGACTCTCCTATGGAGCTGGACAGGGCGCACAGGGCGCTCCGGCCTCCAAGCCAAGATCCGGGTAGGCCTCGTGATGTCATTTGCCGTGTGCACTATTATGCGATTAAAGAGGACATTATGAAAAAAGCTAGACGCTCTTCAGCTCTTACCCATGAAGGGGCCAGTATCGCTATCTTCCCTGATCTCTCTAGGAGGACTTTGCGGTTGAGGTCTGCACTGAGGCCCCTGATGGCTCTTCTTCAAGATAGGCAGATCCAGTATCGATGAGGTTTCCCGTTTGCGCTGCATGTGAGACTGGATGACCAAATGATCACCCTTAAAACACTAGCTGATCTTCCGAACTTTCTGATGGCCCTGAAGCTCCCGACGGTCTCGCTTCCTGATTGGGAGACAGCTTATTTGGGGACACTGACCCAGATTCCTCGGAGCCGACCCTCCTCTCAGATAGGGGGGGAGAACGTCCTTTCTCCTAAAGAGCAGCGACTCTCGAAGCGCCGACGGTCTGTTATGCGACTCGAGAGGATTGCTGGCACTACTATAGGACGTTGAATGCATAATATGGAATGTTTTCATAATGTGCCTTAGTTTTGCAATGCACTCCCTCTTGCTGCTCACTACTAGGAGGTTGTGACTTATGGTCGCTCAAGAATGTTAACAATATCTCTCTATCCATCCCAGGTTTAAACTCTTAGAGGCAATTAGCATAGTTTCTCTGGTATAAGGTTTTTTCTTGCAGTATGCTATGATAGGCAATAGCTTTAGTATAATATCTGTTAAAACAGGGTCCCACGGAGGCCCCCTGTGCTCTCTATGACAAAACTACCTTTCTTTCGGTACTAGGTGTATCTACTTTACCCCCCCATAGGTGCCAAGACGGGCCTTCTGTGTCCGTAATTGCAGTTGCCCTATACTGCGAACGTTAGTTGGTATAGATTTTGCTAATTTGGCTAGTTCATATGGTTCTTACATTTTGGTTGCAATGGGGAAATTTTTCTTCACAGTTCGTCTGGACGGGGTGCAAGAGTGGTAAGCCAACCCAAATATTCTTTTGCTTTATCTTTTTATATCAAAAAATGATTTCGCTTCAAGTCACTCCCTTAATTTTAAAGGGGGTTTTTAATATCCCGGAGAGAAGGTCCCAAATTTTGTATCATATGCATAGACACCACACCCAAATTCTTTGTCTCCAAGAAACACACATATTATCGGGACAGCTGGAGCAGTATAGGAACAAATATTTTCCCTTTTGGTTCCATAGCAGCAATCCTGTGGGTAAGTCTAAGGGGGTGGCTATTTTTTTTCATAAAAATCTCCCGGTGCATGTGATAGACAGCAAAGCTGACCCTAATGCCAGATACATTTTTGTTAAGTGCGAAATTGCTGGGACAAGGTTGACCATAGCTAATATTTATGCCCCAATCATGGCCAACTATCTTTTCTTCCCGGCAACCTTAGACGAGCTTAATGCTTATGCAGAGGGTAAAATCCTCCTTTGTGGAGATTTTAATGTGGCATTGGATCCTGATTTGGACACTTCGTCGGGACACTCCTCTGTCCCTCTAAACAAGCTGAACAAAATTAAAAAGCTTCTCATAACATGCAGCTCTAGTGCCTGCGCCTCACCCACCCGAGTACCCGGGATTATACCTTTTACTCACATCCACATCAGAGATATAGCAGGTTAGACTATATCTGCCTCCAACATGCCCTCCTTCCCAGCGTTAAGAGTTTGTCCATCAGTAACATTTTGTTATCAGACCACGCCCCAGTTCACTGTATTCTGGAGTAGCGACAAGACATTTACCTGGCGCCTTAATGAGTCATTGTTGAACGACTCTGTATGTCTTGCTGATCTTAGACGAACATTGGAGCAGTTCCTCAGTGACCATCTCTCTGACTCCACCTCCCCTAAATTTAAAAAATGGGAAGCGATGAAGTGCGTAGCCCGGGTGTTTTGATCAAACATGGCTCTAGGTTAAAGAAGGAAGCGTCTGCTAGATTGTCGGCCTTGCTTAACGGACTACGCAACTAGAGACGGCACATAAAGCTACGCTAGCAGAGTCAGACTTCCGGGACGTACTTCATACCAAGCATGAGATCCTTCAACTTCTGGACAAAAAGACTGCCCGTTATAGACAGATTTGTGCAGGTTCGTGTTATGTTTGGAGCAATAGACCGAGCAGAATGCTCGCTAGGGCTTTGAGAGACAAGAGGGCCTCTTTGTATGTCCCAGCTATTAAAACTAGACAGGGGAAGGTTGTCCACCTCACCTCTGAGATCTTGAATTGCTTTCATAGCTATTACAAGGACCTCTATAACTTATCTTCGGTTAATAAGGCTTCTCATGACGGCCCGACCCCAGAAGCTTTAGACCGATTCTTCTCCATGGCATCCCTCCCTGAGCTTGGGGCTGATAGGCTTCGGTCATTGGACTCCACTTTTACTCCATTAGAACTATCCCTGGCTATATCAGCCATGCCAGCAGGAAAGAGCCCAGGCCCAGATGGCTTCACAGCCAAATTTTACAAGATCCTT
Source organism: Phyllomedusa bahiana (assembly GCA_025379985.1). Taxonomy (NCBI): domain Eukaryota; kingdom Metazoa; phylum Chordata; class Amphibia; order Anura; family Hylidae; genus Phyllomedusa; species Phyllomedusa bahiana. Next base: position 33,982 of record JAODAL010030594.1, read on the forward strand.
AGAGAAATTGTAGCTAACCCTTTGTTAGCTTCTTTTAATTCAGTGTCGGCTTCCCAATCTTTCCCGCCCTCTTTCTTACAGGCGCATATTTCTATGATTTTGAAGCCTGGGAAGGACCCCCTCTCCTGTACCAGTTACAGACCCATCTCTTTAATTAATGTGGATGCCAAGATATATGCAAAGCTACTCGCTGTGCGATTGAATGGTATTCTGCCTGATTTGATACACTTTGATCAGGTGGGTTTTGTGACTGGTAGGGAGGCGCTTGATAACACGCTGGGGACGTTCTCCCTTATTCATTATGCCCAGGGTCTGCACGCCAAATTATGCTTCTCTCATTGGATGCGGCGAAGGCGTTTGCCCGGGTGGACTGGCATTTTTTGAGGTTCGCCCTGTCACACGCGGGTCTTGGCCCACTTATGCTCCAGAAAATATTTGCTCTTTATCACTCCCCTTCGGCCCAAATCAGAATAAATGGAGCGCTCTCCAAACCATTCAATATTAATAAATGGGACTCGACAGGGTTGCCCATTGTTGCCAAATCCTCTAATGTGGTCTCTATGGAATACCCATTGCAATACATTTTGGGGTCGGACAGATGTCGGGTATCGAGATTGGTGGAGAGGTGCATAAATGTGCTGCTTATGCGGATGATCTTTTTTTATATGTTTTCGGACCCGGGTTCCTCTCTGCCCACCTTGATGGACCTTCTGAAAACCTTTGGCATACTTAGTAATTTTAAGGTAACTACTCTAAAAGCATGGCCCTCAATTTTTTCTCTAGATCCCCGGGTAGTTGGGCACCTGCAAAACCAGTTCCCTTTTAGATGGGTGAATGACTCTTTCACTTACCTAGGGGTGAAAATCCCTGGTGCCCTCCGTCAAACTTTCGACTTAAACTTTGCCCCCCTTCTTTCTAGGATTAAAGGAGATTTAGCTAAATGGGGGCAGGAAAGAATTCTCCTGGATAGGAAGGATAAATATTCTTAGTTGAAAAATCTGCCTAGGCTCCTGTATTTGTTTCAGACTGTCCCGGTTAAGCTCCCAATTCTTTCTTCATCGATGTGAATAAATCTGAGGCAATTTGTTTGGGCCAACAAGAAACCTCGAATAGCTTGGGATGTCTTAATTAGAAAGAAGGAGAGTGGCGGGTTGGCTTTTCCCCCAAACCCGAAATCTTAATACATTGCTGCAAATGCTGCAGAGGTTATAGACTGGTTCCATTCCCCTACCTCAAAGGTTGGATACAAAATTGAGGAAAGGACTCTGTGGGAGAAACCCCTATTTTCCTTACCCTTGCCCTCCCCCTTTTTATCTGGCATTAGGTTCTCTGGACTTCCTCTGATCACACAGGTTACGCTCTCAATATTCCGACTTTTTGGTAGGCAATATAATCTTTATTCCCCGGGAGGCCCTTTATTGTCAATTCGGGGGATACCTGGAATCACTATCTCCTCGCATTGCTTCTTGACTACTGAGGAGGGTGCCGGAAATACTTCTCATAGTGGGCTTTATTACGCGCGCTGCCTTCAAATCGTATGAAGACTGTGTTTCGGCTCTATACCGCACCCCAAATATCTGGTTGCAGTACTTGCAGCTGAGACACTAATTTTGAAAACAAAATAAATCTAGGCTGGATTTTCTTCGCAGCCCTACCTGTTTTGAAGCCCTGTGCATCCAGCGGCAGCAACCGATGCATGTAATCTCCATATTGTATACCATGATACTGGAGACGCAATCTAACCACCGTCCGCTTTTCCAGAATAGTTGGGAACAGGAACTGGAGGAAACTTTTTCAGAGGAGGACTGGCTGAAAGCTTGTGTTCTGTCCAATAAGACTTCGGTTTCTTGCAGAATACAAGAATTAAACTATAAAGTTTTGTCACGCTGGTACAGAGTCCCAAACTTCTTTTCACTCAATTATCGGCTGTTCCTAGACCTTCTTTGCTGGAGATGTAACAAAGAGAAAGGGTAAACCATGTTACATATATGGTGGGGTTGTGAAGCTCTCCAGCCTTTTTGGATAAAAGTGATCGATCTTATTCGGACCATTTCCGGATTCGTTACCAAAATTCGCCAACAGCTCTCCTATTATATATGATACTTTGTGGCATGAGGTCATGGAGGGGAAGTCTGTTGATGTTCCTATTAGTGGCTGCCAAATCATTGATCACCAGACAATGGCGTTCAACGCACTCCCCTACTCTGACTGAATGGATCAAGGAGGTCCTTAACTTACAACGTATGGAAGAGATGAGGGCTGAGTCTACTCAGACGTTAGATCAGCATTTGAAGGTATGGGCGGAGTGGATGGTGTTCATTGGATCAAGGACCTTCCAGACTGTGGCGTTGGAGGTGTAGGGCTTTCCCCTCTTTCTCCTTACTTTCATGGAATATTTCTACTGTCATCCTCGGGTTGGGGACTGTTCTCCCGGGATATATATTTTTCCTTTTTTATTATTAGCGATTTCATGCTGCAATTGGGATTGGCACGCTCGGTGATCTCGTCCAGTTGGTTTTTGGTTTTGATTGCACTTATTTCTTTAATACTTAGGTAGCCCAGCGTATGTCAACAGTGGAATTTCCTTCTGGATCTCATTACTAGGCTTAGAGGCTTAGATGTTTTGTTGGCAGACCGCACACTGCTGATTAATAGTTTTGATGTAACCACATGATTTCGTACAGAATGTCTGATACTGATTCCTTCTTATGTTTCCTATGAAATACTATAATCTCATAATGGCTACTTTTGTATATATCCTTACTCATCACTGTTACTCTGTACATATACTAAGTTAATTATGAGCTGTTTTTTGAAATTCTGAAAAAAAAAAAAAAAAAAAAGAAAGACCTCTCAACGATTTTCAAAAGAGAGACCGAAGGGGTCCAACCGAAACCCTTTGAATGGAAAAACCTCCGGATAGGACCCGACTCCCGCTTGATCCTGTGCCCAAAAATATTGGGAATGTAGCGGAGCAGTCCAAAAATATGAGTTAGAGAACCCTAGATGGCACCGACACCTCCAGCAAGCACATGAGACGTGATAGGGTTAAATTATGAGCAGCTCTGGGGTGTGGTACAATGCATCAGGACGCTTGTATTTGATCTCCTATGTTAGGTAGTGCAAGTCGAGAGGTGGCCGCTCTGTGCCATATGATCTTCCACGTATGGTAATGGGACCTCCTCCCAGTAAACACCCCACTTGTGCATGTACTGGTGGTACAATTCAGAGTAGGGGTGGAGGATCATTGAGTGTGGCGTAAATACTCAGAGATGAGCCCTTTATACTACAGAGCCCCAAGTTGCACAAGCCTCTCGAAAGAGTGGGTGTGAGAGAGTTGCGCTCCCAGCTAGAGTCCCCCCTGCATAAGTGCCTTTAATTTGGAATTAATGAGAATTTGTCCCGACAGTTGTTTTCCAACCGACCAGTAAAGGTCATTGTCCCTAGCGAGGGACCGGAGTAAACGTGACCTCCCCTAGCATGCCACAGAACATAGTTAGGAATAGAGTTGAGCGATTGTGCTTTGGCTATCGAATCGATCGAATAGTCGGTGGTTGTCCGTCCTACGATAAGGTTTTTCGATAGTGAGCAACGATTATGGCCGCGATACCATATTAAGTCTATGGGAGAGCAACAACACCTTCATTTATTACAAAACCCAAACCAAGGCTGTGAGAAGCTGAAAATAACACCCAGCACAGTCAAATGGATACGTGCACAACTTAGCAAACACACTTATGTTAATAAAAGTCCAGTGAAAAAAAAGTCACAGACCCATTTACTATCCCTGTCTTGTACCATCAGCCTGACCCTTAAACCTGCTATCACACCCACCAAAATATAAGTTCCAAAGGCAGTAAATTTGAACCATCTATGTTACAGTGAAACTGACAATTTGAATATCCCTGTCCTGAAACCAGCATGAGCCCCCCAAAACCTGCATTAACCCCCACATATTAAAAAGTGCCGGAAAAAGAAGATCTTTCAACCACCATTATAGTTTCAACTGGACATTGACTATAACCTGTCCTGGGCCACAGCATGACCCTAAACCTGTCCCCAGACCCCCAGATTACAAAGTTGTCCGGAAAAAGTAGTCTTTCAACCACCATTTTAGTTTCACTGTACAAGTGACTCTACCCTGTCCTGGGCCACATCAGGTGAGCCCCAAACCTGCTGACCCCCACAAATAAAAAGTGGGCCGGAAAAAAATGATTCTTTCAAACCAACCATATTTAGTATTCACTGGACTTTTGTACTATACCGACCAGGGCCACAGCATGATCCCCCAGAACCTTGCATGACCCCCCACAATTAAAAAGTGCCGTGAAAATAGCGGAGTCTTTCACCACCATTTTAGTTGAACGGACATTGACTATACCTGTCCAGGGCCACCAGCATGAGCCCAAAAACCTGCAATTACCCCCCACGATATAAAAAGTGCCGGAAATGGAGTCTTTCAACCACCATTTTATTTTTCACTTACTTTTTTACTATACTGACTGTGTCCACAGCATTAGCCCCAAACCTGCATGACCCCCACATTTAAAAAGTGCCAGGAAAAATGAGTCTTCAACCACACCATTTATAGATGAACAGGACATTTGACGTATACCTTTGGTCCTGGGCCCCATCATGCAATGAGCCTTTGGCCAAACCTGCATTACCCCCTACATTTAAAAAGACTAAAAATGGATTCGTTCAACCAACCATTTTAGTTTCACTGGACATTGACTCTACCTGTCCCAGGTCCACAGCATGAGCCCCAAAACCTGCATGACCCCCACATTTAAAAAAGTTGCCGGAAAAAGGAGTCTTTCAACCACCATTTTTAAGTTTTCACTGGACATCTGACTAACCTTCCTGGGCCACAGCATTAGCCCAAACCTGCATGACCCCCACATTAAAAAAGTGCCGGAAAAGGAGTCCTTTCAACACCATTTTAGTTTTCACTGACAATGACCTATACCTGCTACCTGGCCACAGCATGAGCCCCAAAACCTGCATGACCCCCACAATTAAAAAGTGCCGTAAAAAGGAGTCTTTCAACCACCATTTTAGTTTCACTGGACATTGACTAACCTGTCGCTGGGCCACAGCATGATCCCCAAACCTGCATGAACCCCCACATTTAAAAAGGCCGGAAAAAAGTGAGTCTTTCAAGCCACCATTTATGTTCACTGTACAGTTGACTATACCTTTCCTGGGCCACAGCATGTATCCCCAAACCTCATGACCCCCAACATTTAAAAAGTGCCGTGAAAAGGAGTCTATCAACCACCATTTATGTGTTTCACTGGTTCATTGACCTATACCTTCCTGTGCCAAGCAAGACCCAGGGCCGGAGTTACAGTGGGTGCCGTTGAAACCCATGCTGCTGCCGTCATCTATTAACACGCAGGTTAAGAATGCGCCTGATGAACGCATGCACACGAAAAACTGTCGTGCTGAAGTCAGATTGCGGAATTGCGAAGATGTGAGAACTCCAGCTTCCTCTGTACACATTCAATAGCCTTGTTAGCTTTGGTGGTTTTGTCGCATGCCCTTCCCATGAGTGTGGACCAATTGAGCTCACTTGAAATACTGGTGGTTAACGCTCCTGTTACACCCAGGTGCCCTTTATCTTTGCGTTCTTTTTCTCATGTACACAACGTGCGGGAGGAAATGTTCTCTGTACCTTTGTTCTCTGTGTCTGTGCTCCATACTCCATGTCCTCTGAAATAACGCTACATCTGGTACAAGTCTCCTGCACCTCCCTTGTACAATTCAGAGGAATTTTTTTAACAGTATTTTAGTACATTGCAAGTTTTTTTAGTACTATAATTCTAAAATACACATTTTTAAAATAGGATGGAATCCCACCATGTCTTTTTTTCTCTTTTTTCTTAGTAATAAACGGTGTTGTCCTCAAACAGGGATTTGATAGCTATGTTAAAGATCTTGTAAAAACAAGTCATATTTTGCAATATGTGTCCCATTAACATTGTCCTACCTATTCCTGTTTCTGACAGCACCATCACCCTTGAGCCCTCTTGACAATTGTGAAAACAAAATGTCTGTTAGAAACAACAATTTGTAGAATTGACCTGTAGTAAAGCTGCATGTTCACATCAAAATGTCCCCCAAAAATTCAAAGCAATGACCCTTGACCACTTTTGGGTACAATGTTGAATACAAATGTCCTGTTAGAAACAACATTTTATTTTATAATAGTACCTGTAGTATTGCTGCATTTCAAAGTCAGCATACCCAAAAAATTATAAAAAATGACTATCTCCAGCCACTGTTAAAATTTGAGGGAGAAATGCCACCTATAAGGTCCCCACATTTTCTAGTAACAAAGGACCATGATTATTGCTGTATCTCACAGCTACATGACCCCCAAAAAATTATAAATATTGACTTCTCAGCCATATTAAAAATTGTGTGGGAGAAAATGCCACTTAGAAAGCCACATTACTTGTTCCAAAGTGACCATAATTAAAGCTGTATCTCACAGCAAATGACCCCAAAAAATTATAAATATGACTTCCTCAAGCCACAATTAAAATTTGTGATGGAGAAATGCCACTTAGAAGCCACACTTTCTGTCCAAAGGACCATGATTATTGCTTGTATCTCACAGCAACATGACCTCAAAACCATTGACAAAGCAAAAACTTCTTAAGATAAAGTGAGTAAATGGGAATACCTTTGTTGTCATGAAACCTGCTTCTTTTACAGTCTCCTCACATCATAACCAGCAAAATGAACTGTTTGGGTAAATAGAATAAAAATTGCAGTTAAGAAATGATCATTTTAAAAAAAGTTTTCAAGAGGACCATTTCCTGTTTGAAAAGGAATGTGAAGTGAGACTTGGCAACTAATCGGTGACCCTCAGCAATTGGGGCCCACAACATCATCAGAGATCCATGCCTGATGTCATCTTGATGAAAGTCAAAACTACCACATTATTTGTGGGAAAGCCGATGCGTTTGTCTGGTAAAGACACCTCCAGCTGTGCTGAAGTCCGCTCAGATATGACGCTGTCTGCTGGGCAGCGACAACACCTCTATGGTGTTGGCGATCCGAGCTACGTTCCATCGTTCCATTATGGATACCCTGAAGTCTATTGGGTCGAGGGGCACTAGCAAACTGTATCTTCCTCATCTTCCCTCCTCCGCCTCAAATTCGCGCCAACCTCTTTCCAAGGCAGGGACGTCGGTAACATCGTGTCTAGGAAGACCTCTACTCCTCCTCCTCCTCCTCCTCCGCCTCCTCCGGACACAGCTTCAACACAGCCCTGAACTTTGCCTGAGATGATCATCCCTGAGAGCTGATGCGCCACCTTGCACTTAGCCCTTGACCCCAAAACCACTGCCTAATGAAGACCGATGAAATTGTGAAACGTCGGGCCCTTTGTGGATTTGGACGGAGAGAAAGGCTCCTTGTCCGCATCTGTGTCCGTCTCCTCCTCCGTCGCTGGCGGACCTGTTTGTTTCAGAGTGTCCAACGATCGTTCCAGAACTAAGATCACCACAATGCTCATGCAGTACAAGTGGCATTGATCCAGCCACTGACCTTTTTGTGGCTTCTACAAAACAGGGCAAGGATGGACATAAAAGCTCTTTCACCTGCCTCCCACTCACTTTTGGAGTTCAACACCCCAGGTCCGTACCCGCTGCTTGTCAGCCATGTGTCACTTCAACTTCGTAATTGCATTGCGCTGCTGCCACAAACTCTGGAATCCTGTGGAGGTGTGTAAAAAAAGAAATTCAGCGTGAATCCGCCACGTCCAACAATGGAGACGGTTGACGGGAGGCCGAGTGACGCAGCAATGCAGCCGAGGCGGACTAAGCAGGGTGCGCTACGGCGGAAGTGCGAACTCAGACCATCGATCCCTTCATTCAGCAGGCAGTCCAGACCTGGTTAGCTCTTTAGAAATTTCTGGAACGACAAGGTTCATGACATTGCCAGGCAAGGATGTGCTCCAGCCTACCGATCTTAAGGGCGGACCAGCAGATTTTTCGTCGCCCTTATCTCGCACACCACGTTGCCTGGCACAGGTTCTGTCCCCCATCCAGAGCGCTCGTCCCCGTCGTTGCTTATAGCCGTCCACAGGGGAGCCTCCTGACCTTTGTGTGGACGGGGTCCCCTCCAAGGCATATAATTTCAAAACACGCACCGCCTGGTTGTCTCTTGCACGTTGATCCCAACCGAGAGACCTTGTGGGAAAGAGCCCTCCGTCAACCATCCCTGCTGTTTTGAAGCGCGTGCGCCGAGCCTGAGAGCCACACCGTCACTCCCCAGAGACATCCACCCAGCTCACCCAGGAGCTGTCCACAGAGATATAGCGCCTTTGCCGTGCTTTACTATCCATGTGTCGGTTGTTGAGATGGACTTTTCCCGGACACAGATGCAGACAACGCGCATTGAAATATTTAGATGGACACGTGGCTGCCAGGGCAGTGACGGCTTTTCTGGAAAGAAATGCCTTCCTCGGCAATCTGGCATTGGGGGCAAGCGAGGGCCATGAGTTGGGCAGACCCCATCTGTGTCCACCCGACGGAAAGGCAAACATTTCCAAGGCCAAAAGGCCTGGCAAAGCCGACATTCATGCTTTTGGCTTTGGGGATGGTTTGGGTTTAAGGTGGTTTCTTCTGCTCTCACAAACCTGGAAACAGGAAGTGGCTGCTGCTAAGACTAGGCCACTTACAGCATGCAGGTCGTCAAACTGGCGGAAGGAGAAGGGGTAGGATGGGTCTCTGGTGGAGCTGTGGTACTCTGGGGGCGACGTGGAAGCTGAAGCGTAGTCTGAATCCCTGATATGACCTGAGAGACATGGGCAGCTGAGAACGCTTGGTGTGGCTGGGAGGAGTATGCTGAGACAGAGAGTGTGACAGTGTTTGGAAGGCCCGCGTCGGTCTGGCCTTTTTTGACCAAGTGATCCCTCCATTTCAACTCATGCATTCGCTGCATGGACCTAGACATGTTTGGTGGTGGTTAACCACTTAAGGTTCATCTGCCTCTAACTTATGGCGTTTACGGCAAAGGCGGCATATGACATCTGCTGTGTGAAATCAGAGGCTTGCTCAAAGAAGGCCCAGGCTAGAGAGGTCCTTGGACCTTTTTTTGACGGCGATAAGCGAGGAGCGGGGTTTTGCGCGACCGGGCTGGGCGGAATCATATCAAGCGACTTCTGCGACCCGCCTCTCCCTATTTGTGGTGGGACCCGTATTGACACTACCCCATCGTCTTCCTCCTCATGCCACTGAGTGAAGCGCCTCGCAAGCAAATTCTGCGAAAGAGACCAGGATGGATCCGCATGTCGTCATCACATCAACACAGGTGAATTGGTCGTCCGACTTTTCTGCATCCATGAAGCTGCGGGCTACAAGCAAGGGGCACTGCAAGGCGTTGTCGACCTGCTCCGGGATTTTTGCCAGATTGAACGGCTTCATTCACCTCCACTGATGGCATCACTAACTGGGCGACATAGCAGACTAATCGTCATCGCTCTTGATCTTTTAACCTATGCCTCTGACCCCCAACCGCATTTTGTCCATCAAGAAGGTCTTCATACAATGGATATCCACAGTGGTGGGTACTACGAGTTGACATTGGGCTCTTCATGTTGGACGGATGCTGATGACGACATTTGTGGCCGTGACTGCGAGTACAGAGGTAAGACTGCTAGATGCAGCTTGCATTAACCACTGAAGGACGATTGGCGACGCTGTTATCGTTAACTTAGATTCACAGGGCCCATGACCCACGCGATTACAGCCCTTAACGGTCCTGCAACTGACCGATTCCGCTGGCATGCCTGTGTTTTGTCGCCAGCACTGGAAGGAGCACCTACTCTCGTACACTCAACCTCCATGTGCTACCGCCCCTCTTTGCTCGCTTACCGCTTGCAATTCTCTCCATGTTTCAGAAATATAAAAATTTGTAGAAGGGTATTGAATAGGTTGGGAAAGTCTCTTATTAAAAGACGGCAAATCAAAGCTAGTGTAAAATCCGTCTAATCAAACAAATTGGTGATTCAAATTTAACTGCAAGGTTTTTATTCAACAAAATCTGACTGGCTAAAGTCCCAAAAAACACGTATCTGTTATGTTTGGTATAATAAACGGTATTTTTTGCACCTTTTCAATCACTGTGGTGTAATTATAGAATTGCTTGATTTAGATTTACTTAGTATGCTTGCTCAATGAACAGGTGCTGGTGCGCAAAAGTGCAAAAAACCACGTAACTGTTTATGTTTTGTGATATAAACAACACGTGTAATTTTAGCACCTTTCAATTCACCTTGGTGAATATAGAATTGCTGTTTTAAGGTTTACGTAGATGCTGCGTCAATGAACAGTGCTGGGTGCGCAAAAGTCAAAAACCACTTAATCATTTATGTATTGATATAAGTAAACTGTATTTTTTGCACCTTTCAATTCACCATGGTTAATAATAGAATTGCTGTTTTTAAGATTGTACGTAGATGCTGTCTTCAATGAACAATGCAGGGTGCTGCAAAGAAACAAAAACACGTAACTGTTATGTTTTCGTACGATACCCGGTATTTTTGGCAACAAACACTTTGTGCTGACTACAAGATTGCTGGTTTTTAATTTAAGTGCAAGGGAGGGATATAACAACAGTCCACAGGTTAATGGGGTAAAAAAGAACACCTTCTGAAATGGTATACTGATAATATAAGTGGAGTTTTGCAGCTAACAAAGAGACCTGCAGTTACTAGAAATGATGTGTATCAAATATAAGTTTCAGCTGCCAATATCCAGGAAATATTTTCAATAGCCAAACTGTTTAATCATAAAGATAATTCCACTCCAATGTCTACACTAAGTCTTGGTGAACTTGTTCCAGTCTCAATTAATAGATAGAGCTTGTCTGTGTTCGCCCCCGTCCTCCCCACCCCCCCGCTCCCAACCCCTCGCCGTGAATTTACAGCGGTAGATATTCTGCGTTTTAAAATTCTCTAGCTAACTACATAAAATTTTTCAAATCTCTAATCTAACAAAATTGGACGGATCACAGCTAATAGTAGAGGTTTTCTCTGTGCAGTAAATAGACTAATTTCAGCTGAAGCCTGTAGGGCCACAGGCAGAACGCAGGTCCTATCCCTATGAGACTCTGAGAGACACTGAGGCTGAAACAGGAAGGCTGTTTCTATGTAAAAAAAAAACGAGTCATGTGGAATTTTTCCAGCCAGCATGCAACCATACACATCCCAGTCATGACGTCGCACACACACTCACCCTGCTCTATTCTGTAGCTCCTCATTGCTGTGTCCTGCCAAAAATTACAGGAAGCGCCGAGAAAGGCGCGATCTTAATAGATATGCAGCAATTATAACCTTAATTATCGCATGATCTGGAAATTTCGATCACCATATAAAACCTTGCCGATTTCAACTTTGTCTGATAAAAATATCGCTCAACACTAAATGGAATGAAACGGAGCCATCCACAATTACTCAATCTCCATCCATATTAGTTAAAGCTGACAGTGTGGACCATGCCTGGGATGAACCTTTCTGCAGGCCGGACGCTCAATAATATTTCAGGATATTCGGGGCAGCCAGTTCCCCCCGCCTCCCCCCATTTTTGCTCGCCATCAGGACTTCCCTAGCGATACGATGACGGCCATGCGCCCATATAAATTTGAAGATCGCTGGATTTTTAGGGGAATTGGCACAGGGAGGGTTTCAAAAAGGTACACTAATTTGGGCAAGATTGTCATTTTAATGAAGGCTATCGTCCTTATAAGGGATAAGCTTATGATGTGCCATTTAGATAAAAGGGTGCGTATTTCTAGGAAAAGGGAGGGGAAGTTAGCGCCATAAAGAGATTTGTAGCCCGGCGTCAAATGGACACCTAGGTACTTTAGGGAGGTCATCTGCCATCTCTATTGAAACGAGACTGAAGTTCAGCCAGGTTCTCGGCGGGGATATTGAGGGGGGGGGGCCTCCGTTTTGGACGGTTAACCATGAAGCCCGGGAGCCGTCCAAAGTCCTTTCCAAAAGAAATTTGCAAAGCTAGAGAGGTAGTAGATGAGCCAGTCATCTCAGCATAACAAAAGTCCTGCAAAAAGGGATTCCTTAAACTCCTTATCCCTAACGTGAATACCCCAAAGGAAGGATAGATGGATCAATCTAATCTTGGATGCAAGGGCTCCCAACCACCAGTATTTGGAAAGAGTATGGGAGAGAGTGAGGCAGCCCTGGCGTTTGCATTGTAGATTCCTAAACCAGTGGCGGAGAGGGGGGTAAAGTCTCAAGAGGCAATTTACGGAGGCCGATGGAGAGGATAAAGACCCCTGATCGCCTGTAAAAGTTTACCAGTAAAACCAAAGACTAAGCGTTAGCAAACAGGAAAGCCAACTGAGACGATCAAAGGCCTTTTCTGCATCAAGTGGCTAAAGAAGGAGGGCTTCCTTATTTTGTCAAAGTTAGCTACTTCAATTAAGTCCATGGCCCGTCTGGCATTATCCCCCTCCCTGCCGGCATGGGACAGAACCCCACCTGATCCGTTATGAAATAGTTCGGCGAAGCCAAAAGGGTTCAGATCGATTGGCTAGGAATTCCTTTGAAAAATTTTTTAGGTGGTCGGAATTCAGGAGGAGGGCTATTGGTCTGTAGCTTGCACATCTGATGGTCCTCCCCGGCTTGGGAATGAGAGTAAGATAATAGTGAGGACCACTCCCCAGGGATGGGGGCCAGTGTAGAAAGCTATTATAACAGAGGGAGCATGCAGGGCCACTCCTGAGGAAAAGTTTTGTAATACGAGTATGGAAACCCATCTGGACCCGGGGCCTTGCCATTGGGAAGGTCTTTAATCACTCCCAGTAGTTCATCCAGTTCAATGGGGGAGTTGAGTGCCTCGGCGACTTCCCCAGGTAGCTTAGGGAGAGAACAGGACTCCAGGTAGGTACCTATCCTGGCATGGAGGTCTGCGTCCAAGACTCGGGTCTCTGGGCAGCGAGTACAAGTCAGAAAAGAACTGCGGAAGAGACTACCCATAGTTTTTAGGTTCATAGGTCAGGGAGCCATCAGGACCCTTCAGGGCTTGAGGGGTAGAATTAACCCGTCTATCCCGCAACTGCCTGGCCAGAAGGGTATGGGCTTTATTGCCATATTTGTAGAATTTCTGCTTAGAATAAGGAGCAACTTGCTCGACCTTCCGCACGGCTAAGTCTTTAAGGCGGGGCTAGTTTGACAATGGACATAGAGTGCGTAGATTTTGGCCCGGAAAAACATTTTTTTTTTTCCCGGGCCTGCAAAGGGGCTGAAGACGGAGATTTCAAGGATCTAGGGTTTTTCCTTCGCGTCCCCTCCCTTTTAACCCAGCCCCCATAGAGATGCAAGGGGTTCCCCTGAGAAAACCCCCTTTTTGGCCTGCCCTAGCGTGGGGCACTGAGGGGCCACCCCACCGACCCCCCATTCAGTTTGAAAGGGAATTTTTGGAGGGCGTTTGGAGAGTCGTTCAACCACCCAAAGGCAGGGAACGAGTGCGGGGGGGTACCGGGGTTTTTTGGATGGGGAGCGGCCCCATTGGGGCCGACCTTATATGGGGGCCATTTTGCCCCATCGGACTTTTGCGCAAGGGGGGGGAGTCTGGGGTCCAGACGGGAGTGGGTTTTGAAAAGGGGGGGGGGATAGAAAGTTAAAGGGGCCTATTTAGTTGGATGGTTAATTTTCCATAAGTCATAGAGACCATGTTTTTCTAATAATTTGCACCCCCCGTGGACGCCTTAAACGAGGGGCCCCGGGGGGGGGTTTTGGGCCCCGCAGGGAATGTCTATTCCCACGTTTGGGGAAAACACCAATTAAAGTCCCCTCCCAGAAAAGAGGACCCCGGGGGGGGTCCCGGCCCCAAACTTTTTTAGGAAACGTTTTAGGTTTTTGGGGGCATAGAGGGTGCACAGCGTCAGCAGGGGGGCCCCCTAAAAAGATCCGTGGAGGATTTTAAAAAAGCGGCCCAGGGGGTCCCGTTCCGAGCCCGGTGACCCCCGGGTAGGGGAAAGGGTGCCGATAAGAGTATTTGCTACTCCTGCCCCTTTTTTCCGCGCAAAGGAAGCAGAATAGGCCACAGGAAAGGGGGCCCCCTTTGGGAAAATTTTTAAAAGGAAACCCGTGGGTTTAAAGTGGGGCCTTGAAAAAAAAAAAGGCGATGTACCCTTTAGAAAAGCGTTGTTTTACGCAGCAAAGGGGACGGCGCTTCACTTCAGAATTTAAACCCCTTTTTCTTAATGGTGATTGCAAGTAACCTTTGGGGGAAGATAGGGAAAGGGGAAAGGGTACAACAGGGGAAATGACAAAGGGTCACGAAAACCGGGGGGGAAACCTAACAGATAGTTTTTCACAAAACCAGGTAATTAAAATCAAATATTCCCAATAGAAAATAACCCCAAAAAAGACCAGGGGTATAACCAGAATTTTGTTGAGGGGAGAAAGGGGGGGAGAGGAGGGGTCCGGAGGGGCGCCCCTTTTACAAAAAAAAAAAAAAAAAAAAAAGGGTGAAGGTATAAAAGCAGAAAAGGGGGCCCCTTTAGCCCCCCAAGGACCCTCCGGGCCCCCCATCTCAAAAAACAAAAGGGTCTCTCTCCGCGGCGGAAAAATCTTCACTCCACAAAAAGGAAGAAACCCACTTTAAATACAAGAGCTCTTTAGGCTCAATAGGAACAGTGGGAACACATGCGAGTGAGAAGAGACGGGGTCTGAACCCCGAAGGGAGAACAGTGAATACGGGACCAGGAACCTGAAAGAAATGTAACTAAGTTTAAAACAAAAATACGCGGGGGATAGGCTGCAAACCGCAAACCCCGGGGCCCCCCGTAAATGGGGGATAAAACCCCAAAACGAATTTTGGGAATCAACACTAGACGGGAAAAAAGTATGGCCAAAAACCTACTAAGCGAGAAAAAGGGCTGTTTGAAAAGAAACTCAAAAAATCCCCGGGAAAAGTGCTAGGGTGGGGGGGTATGGGAAGTCTGCATCCCAGGCCCGGAGCCCCCCCCCCCCTCCCCCCCCGGCGGAAAGGGGCATCCCTTCTTTTTGATGACTGGGGGCCCCGGCCGGCAGAGGGGGGGAGTAGAGGGGCATCCAAAATCCCAGTCCCAAAAAACTGCGGGACCGGAATCCCGCAGGGCGCCAAAAATGGTTGCAATGTCCCCATGGGTTTTTTGACGATGACCCACGACCATCTTTTCGAGCTAAGAGGGGGGAAAGGGGAAAATTCCATCTATTAAAGGGGGTCTGGGGGCTCCTTGAGGTAGGGGAGTAGTGGTTTCAGGAGGCGCCTTTTCGAAGTGTGACACACGATTAATCTTTTAAATTAAAATGGGTCTGCTCCCCCTCATATTCCAAACGGCCGCCCTGGCCCGGGTTTCGTCATTTTTGTTCTCCTTGAAAGGGAAAATCATGCACACAGCAAATGACATCCCCTTTGGGAGAAAGGGCGGGGGCCCTTTAGGGGGGGAGGGCTCCCGTGGGGCCCATTCAACCCTTTTGGGGGCCCTTTTTCTTCTGAAAAGTTTTTCAGCACAAACCAAACTTTCGTGTGGGGAAGGTTTAAAGCTGAGAATTTTTTAGCGAGTTAAAAAGGGGGTCTTGCAGGGGGTTTTCCTTTAAAATGTGTTTTTTTTTTTTAATGTGGAGAATTGAGATTGAGAGACTTTAGATTTGGGGAATTTAGAGGGGGCATTTTTGTATTAAATTATTTT